>JAUJPO010082117.1:0-10506 GCA_032270745.1 Tiaropsis multicirrata | reverse complement strand
CGTTTTAACACTGAAAAAATTATGGAGAAAGCCCGTTTTAAGAAATATTTCCCTTAGGAACCACGGGAAATATTTAATAACAATACTTCGACGCACACTCATAAAAACTGTCGAGCGAAATTAAGGAGTCAGAATCGAAGTCAAAAAAACCGAAAATGAAAGTCGTTAGACAATCAACGACCTTCGTCGAGCAAGCGTAGATGTGGCGTAGATGTGGCGGTATATTCAATTTTAAAAAATTGTGCTTTTATTGTGAGAAGTCATGTGATTATGATCGAAAAAATCCTGATCGATTCCAGTTGTATTTCGAGGTTCGCACACTAGAAACAGACATACACAAAGAAACACTTGATTTATGCAAATTACGTGATGAGGAAGAAGGGATGGCCATCCAAACTAGATTATTATCGGTCAAGGACTTAGTTGCACCTGAAGCACGGTACCATGTTGCTTGTAGATCAAAGTTTGAACGTTCAACTAACCGCAAAACACCTGGCCGTCCAGTTTCTTTAACTAAACAAGAACATTTCGAACAAGCGTGTACCAATTTTCTTGAGAATGACGTTGAATTGTATACTGTTAAAGAGTTTCACGAGTCGATGGCTACCCTTGGGAATGAAGTATGTTCTGTCAAAACGATACAGAAAAAACTGACGGAAAAGTACAAAAACTGTATTAGTTTTGTCTCAAGGGAAGGAGAAAGCAACATAATATTGTTAAATAGAGCTGCAGAGTTACTTTCAGAAAAATGGTATTCAGAGAGAAAGTTGAGAATCCGCAATGAGACTTCTCGTATTGTTCGAACAGCTGCCATGTTGTTAAAAGACACCATCAATAATCAGGAAATCGATTCAACTGTTTATCCATCCCGCGGTGATATAAAGATCACCAACAAATCAAATACCAAGTCTTTTGACACTGCTCTTAAACGGGATGTTTTCTTCTCCAATCAAAGAAGCAGCGATTTCTCAAGCAATAGTTGCGGCAACAAGGCCAAGAGCGTTAATGTCACTACAATTCGGATTAGCAATTTCAACTGATAAAATCAAATTGGATCAAAATAGCTAAATATTTTACTGTCGAAATTGGGTTTTGCTGTTAGCTATGACGAGGTAAAGATATTATTTGTACTGTAGTTATACAGCGAGTAAACACTTCTCGTAATATAGAGCCCTTCCAATAACTCAAAACTCTTTTCTTTAATCCATTCATGCTAATTGTGTTAGTCTTGAAGGTGTTAAGTTCTAAAGGTTATAATTACTTGATTTTTGCAGGGTAATGGATTGCATGGAGACAAATACTTTTCCTTCCTTAAGCACCTCCAAAATATTTTTCAGGTTATACGATTCAAACAGAATGTAATCAAAAATGACACATCTGGCCAAAGACTTTGATCTGACGAAAACATGTATACCGAGGGAACGTCATTTCTACAATATGTATCTGACAATTCTGACCACGACTTAGCCACATTGGATGGTTTAGGTTCAATGGTTATTGCAAATGGACATTTCAGTACCGAAAATTTACCATCTTATCACATTCCACGAGACAAAAGGGAAAAATGGAGTGACGTCAAAGAGAATGATGGAATCCATATTCATGAATATTTCGAGCCTGAAGTACCTGCACTATCAAAGACAATGTTCAAACCAATACAGGTAAGGCGATCATTTTCGGGATTTCTGACTTTATTCTAGCAAAACTTGATGAAAAGGAATTTCTGTGCTTGACGTTTTGCAGTGGCATAGTTGTTGTCGTACTTGTCTTCCGTCCAGGAGGTCTGAGTTCGATACTCACCATGTTACTGCGATTCACTTGACAAATGAATATTCCTTCACCCAGGTCAACCCATGTCATGCGAGGGGAATTGGGAACCATAACTCTGATCCAAGAGTGTGGGAATATGTTGCAGACAATGTGGTGTGCAGTGGCACTCTTGAGGTTCTACACTTGCGATGAAAGTATGTACCCGCGTGTAGTTCTAGTGTATCTGTGTACGCCATGGCTCGCAATCATAGGGTTGCAATGTCTGGCTGCACTGTGCCATTCCTAGACGACGGAGAGCATATCTGTTATTTTGATCAGATTGTCATTGCAGTGATTAAACATACCACATTTCATATTCTTTCCATAGGGGAAATTGCCGGTGTTTCAATTTATAGATCTACTTTGGACATCGAGTTACCTGTTCAAAAGTATGTGTCCAAGTTGGTCCGGATATATGAGTTCGTCACTCGATGGACAGCCGTTGCCCAAATCGCGTGTCACTATTCTTCCCATCATAAACTCGCATGCAACCTATCCAACCGCAATCTACTCGCTGTTGATGCTATATCTAATCAAGCAGAGCAGAAAATATAAAATCAAAGTACCTTGCGTTACACCTTCGATCAACAGCTTTACATAAAAAGCGTACGAGATCATTACATCCAAAAAGCTACTGGTTTTTGTTCTGCTTTGTGGATTTCATCAGCTAATGAGCTTTTTGGGCTCTATTGGAAACCTGATGAAACCGTTTACGCACCTGTTTCAGTTGGTCATATGTTCACTGGAAAGGCATACCCCCGCTCTGTACGTGGTCATCTTCTTTGCGCTACCGCTATTCAATCGCTCCTGATGGAAGAACTCTGGAGTGAACTTACACCCAAAAAAAAAGGAGAATTAGAGCAGTTCTACGAATCTGAAGACCCATCCACGCATCATGAAGGAGAAGGAATTTGTGTTAAGCTGGAAACTTGGGTAGACGCGAAACACAGAGAAGTATCTAAAATAGACCGAGCTGGAATAGTGACTTTTTGAAACGGTAATTTAGTTTTAACGTGGATCAGTTATTGGTTTGTATTATAATCAATGTTTTATGAAAGGGGCGGGAGGACAATCGACAATATTCATTATATAAGACACCCCCGCCCCCGAGGCCGGGCGGGCGGAAAACCGTCATTACTTTTTCACCACTACACCACCCACACGCAAAATTCCGGTCTGATTAATGATGTGGATAATGTGGACAAAGAGGTAGGGGTTAAAGATGGCGGACAGTCACGCAGCGGAGAAGAGAAGAATCCGATAAACAGAAACCCAGAAAGAGGTATTATTTCTGGACTAACGGAAGGAAGATCTTTTCAAAAGCATCGTGTTTCATCCAAGCCATCGCCGTATCAAAAGAAAAGCAAATTATTGTATCAACATATATTTCTTCTCGTAAGAAATTTCCATCAAGGTGCTAGACAAGGTCGGAAAATCCTGAATGGCGAACATTAACCTTGAAGAAAAGACGCCCGCAGCCAGGGTGAAGAAGGTCAGTTAAAATAGACTGATTGGCTCGAATATATATAGCCTGAAGAAAAAATCATCTGTAGCCAGGAAGTAGATGCGTCTCGAAAGAGTGAAGAGTCTAGAATATACCCCCATGTGTTAAAGTGTTCCGGCGTACGTTCCTGATCTTTACAATGGCTACTTTCAACAATAAAAGAGATGAGCTGAAAAGTGAAAACTGTCCAAGAGTATTTAGTTCGAAAAGGGGAAGAACGCTTCATCAAAACTCTTGTCGAAAGAAAAATCAGCTTCCAAATGCAGAAGTCGTTGCAACGTCAAAAACCGACAACGTATTTGACGTCACAAATCCACCAAATCCTCCTATCCCTCCGGATTTGGTCGAACCAGATCCACCTCCCGATAATTCACTGATCGAAACTCCTTCTCAGTCAGCCTACAAATGGAATGACATCCCATCGAGCATATTTGAAGAGATGGTACGTACAGCATACGAAAGAATCGTCTACTGGAGAAAGAATGTCTTTTTCTTACCAACAGGAAAAGCTGGCAAGGGTTTCATTGACGAAATGAGTCGTTTGCTGTTTTCAGGACATAGTATTTTGTCCTAGTGTTTCTGAGAACTTTTCACGGATCTAAAATTTATCCTCAAAGTTTATTGGAAATTTATCATTTTAATGGTTAGATTATAGTATTTGCACATTAGGTTTAGTATTGTTAAATTATGGCATGACTGCCTCCGTGCGATATATAAAAAAAAATCAAATTGACGTCAATGCGCAACGGCTTCTTTATTAGGCCTACTGGATTTCGACGTCAGTGCACGTTTGCTAGGCCTGAGATTGTCTGTATAGTTTCGTTTTGTTAGTGCGCTGTTTCGGCTTGCTTCATTATGTACAGCTTTTGTATCCATTTACTTCCTCGTATGGTCCTTCCATAAATGAGCACAATTTCAGTCTCGATCACGCATCACGAAAAATGAACAAATCGCAGCCCATCAGGCAATTTCGGCTATAGAATGCAGCAAAAATTTGTATAATCATGCATCATCACGCTCCAAAATTTTGTCAAATATCACGCTTAAACTTCCAATCACGCAATCACGCCGAAAAAATCTCAAATCACGTAATCACGCCCAGAAAAAACCCCAATCACGCAATCACGCAAATCGGGGGGGGGGGGTTCTCGTTGTCCGTCCTGCCTTTGCCCCGCTTCTTGCTCTCTCTCATTGAATCTCGAAAGGGTACGGGGATATACGTGCGGCTCTTGAGCTTTTTTCGAGGTTCTGACAAAGCCTAGGTAGTACACCTGGCAGGTGTATTTAAAAAGGGGGGCACTCATCTGGCCCCCAAAGGCGCAGGCAGCAGGGGCCCCAGCAAAGTTCCTGTACACAATCTTTAAATCGTGAGATGACTCCGCGATCTCAAGTCGCTTTATCAGATTTTGGAGACATCTTTGAATTTAGTTGAAAGAAGATTGCCATTTTGAAATTAGCACGCACTCACCACACACAGACAGACGGAGACAAACACAAACAGACCAGTTTGCTTGACATATGAAGCAGCGAGGAAGAATCTAAAGAAAGAAACTTTTAAAGTAGTTACTGAAATAATATTGAAATCTTTGAAAGATGGCAATGAAGTCAGTTAATATCAGTGTTGAGCGATTACTCGAGCAGGAGGTTGAAGTTATTGGAAGAGATGGTGAAGAGAAATATATCAAACCTTTTGACTTTTCTGAAGAATTGACATATCTAGCTGGTAAAATAGACTTTTATGAAGGAATTGATGGCCACACTGCTGATATAGATGAAGAGGATGAGGAGGGGGAAAATACCACTGAGGAGGGAAAAAAGGAAAATGAATCGAAACAGCAAAACGAATGGCCATGGTCCTCTGTTCACTCCAAATTAAGATTGGCGTTGACTGAAACGTGTGTTATGCTTGATGTTTTACAGACTCTAAACAAAAGGAAATATTTTATTCTTGCACCCATTCAACAAAATCCTGAGCTTGAAAAGCAAACAGTTCAGATGTTAGAGAAGAGGAAATACCTAGCAAAAGTAGGGGCTTACATTGGATCTGGTGCTTCTGGCCTTGGTGTCTCACCACACATCAAAACAGAACCAATCGTTATTGATGGTAATACAAATAAAGATAAGGATGCTGAATATTACACACAACTTATGGAACTGAGACAGTTCTGGCGTGTCAAAAAGTCAGGCAATCAGATCACAGGTGATTTAAGTTACCGCACATCTGGTTCAAGATTTTGGCATCCTGGGCTTTTTGAAGTGAAAGCTGAAAGTGATGAATCTGAGGAGGATGATAAGGAGGAAAAGAAAAAGCTTGCCATCACTTTAAGCCCTGATTTAGCAAAGAGCTCACAAATCGTTGTGCAGCTTGTTGACAAAGAAAAGCAATGCAACTGGAGAGCTGTTTCCAATGCCATCACTCTTGAAGATAACTTTGTAAATTCATGGGAAAAGGAAATGACAAAAGCACAGCAACATCTGTTTAATAAAGAGATTTTCTCTCAACTCTCCAATGATGCTTTCCAAGGATCGTTCCTTGGAATCAATGTTTTGAATTCCCAAATCAAATGCACCATGACTGATAATGCGGAAGTTACCATAACACACAATGTTCATTCAGCAACTAATGTCGTGGATATGGGAACCGAAACAAAGGAAACATCAAATGACCTCACCCTTTTACTTAGTGCCTTGCTCTACCAGCAACACCGTAATGTATCAAAATTTTCAACACCTTATCCTGCAACATCCAACTTCTATGGAAAACAAAGCAAATCGTCAAGTGTTATCAACATCATTCACCGAAAACCGAATGATATTGGGAAGTCAATTTTGTATGAGTTTATGAAACAAGCAGAACATAAACTTTGGATTCATCGAGTCAATGATTTTTTGTATGATGAGAATCAGAAATATCCAGAACCAGCGATTGCTTTCCACTGGAATGTCTTAAAATCTCGATTAAAATCTGTGTTAACCATCACTTTATCTAGTGTTTATCGTCACAAATGTATCTCCTCTAATTTTTCTGTCACTATTGATGATAGAGGCTTTCATATTTTTTGCAAAGATATGATTAGTGTTGATGTTCCCTTTGATATGGATATGTTGGCCCTTGTATTGAGCAATAATATTTACAAGCATCTACAAGATGTTGTTCAAGAAGTCTCAAAGCAACACAGTTGGGTTATGGCTACTCCAAAAATGGGAAATAACATTTTACTGTCAAACCAAGCAGAAGCTAGACCTCCTCTTTTACTGAGATCTAATAGCCAGGGCAAATTTGTTCAAATATACCTGAATGATATGCAAAACATCAAAGTTGAAATTTCAAAAGAAAGAGAAGCAAAGGAACTCCCATTGGATGACAACTTCAAAATGTTAAATAAGGAAAAACTTAGTGTTTCATGGGCATTGTTACCAGGAGAAACTTTTATTGAAAAGTGTGAAGCATTATTTATTTTTGTTTAAAGTATGATTCTTTATCTTTTTCATAGAAATCTACCATATGGGTAAATAGATTTTAAGGCTTGGTAAATATGAAAAGCCAAGTATGTGACAAACCAGTAGACTAATTTGGTTTTAAAAATCAGGCACTTGCGGTTAAGTTTTTGCCATCAATTTGAGACCTTTGAGATATCACTTGTTAAGGTGGACCCCTGAAAGCTTTTAAAAGTGAGGTCAAGATCCCCTGATTTCTTTTATCAAATTTGGACACAACCTTGACTCGTGACCTGGTCTAAAAAACCTACATTCAAAGGCCAGCTGTCATGTAAGTCACTTTCATTGAATGCATCCCTGGGGTTTGTGTATAGTAGATAAACAAACATTTTTTTTTTAATTGTCTGCTGGGTGACTGAAATTCTTTTTGGACGTTTCGTGGCCTATTGGAGCCCTAATAATAACGCAACTAACTCAAACTTTCTTTCAAGTAATAGAAGAAAGTCCAACTTATATTTTGTAAAACCTTTTTAATTTTAAATTCGCTTTTCAAAAAGTGCAAAAACACGTCAAAAAAGGGGTATCAAATTAAACATTTAAAAAATTTTCAAAGAAATTTCTTTCAAAATTGTCAAATTTTCATTTTCCTATTTTGACATTTCCAATCCAAAAATGTTGTTTTTCAAACCTTTATTGCCATTGATCAAGTCATAAAATTTATATTAAAGAGTTAAAATGTTTGGCATTTTTGAATTAATTGCAGAAATTTGATAACCCTTTTTTTGACGTATTTTTGCACTTTTCAAAAGTTAATTTTTAGCTTTGAAAGCTCATAATTTTCCAACTACTGGACCGAACTTTAAAAGTTATACCTCAAATTTAAGTTAAACTATCTTCTTTCTAAAAGATAGTGAAACTTTGGTTTCAAGGAGCCGCCGAAAGTTTTTTTTCAGTCGTTTGGTATTTTATTTTTTAGTAAAAGTCTCATTATCATACTTTAAAAGAAGAAACTTTCGCGTTTTCCGCGCGTTTTGGTCAAATTCATCAAAATTCGCGAAAGTGTATTCTCGCAAAAAAATTATTATCACGATCCTTAGGTTGGAAAATAAACATGAAAATTCGTTTTGTAACCGTCAAAATGCTATTAATCAACATCGATGGAAACTTAAATCTAAATATTTCACATTAGGCCTATTAAAATGTAAATATTTTACTTCAGCAAAGACCCATTCGCGAAAGTTTATTCTCGCGAAAATTTCTTAGATGTCTAATTCGCGAAAGTTTATTCCCGCAAAATGCTAAAATCTCGCGAATTTCTTGACACGCGAAAGTTTCTTCTTTAAAAGTACAGTCGAAGCTCTAATTAGCGGACACTATCGGAAATTCGACATGGTGTCTGCTAATTGGAGCTGTCCGCCTTTTGGAACGTTCTAAATTCGGGTAAAAATAATGTGTCTGCTAATCAGAGCTGCCCGCTTTTTGGGGTGTCCGCTAATTGGTGCTTCGACTGTAGTTAACTAGGACTATATTTTTTAACTTTATAGGAAAGGTGTTTGATTTCATCTTAAAATTATCTTAAATCTTAAATCAAATATTTACATTATACTGCACGATTTCCTTTACTTTAAAATACTGCATTTATATCAAAACGAAAGTAGAAGAGATATTATGCACGCTTTTTTATAAGAATAGTTTCTATAAGAATATCAGGGTGAGATTTTGAGTTTGTAACAATAGGCTTATTGTTTAGAACAATAGAAAAAATCTGAATAATGCTGACTCTGAACGAAAACAGTATTCTTATAAAGAAGCATGTAATCAGATAAAATCATGTTTGCTTTTGCACAAAATTCCCATTAGAACTCAACTATCAAATGAAATTCCGACACAGAGGTCCCTAATAGGATGACTACAAAAAAAACCACTGATTTAAAGCTAGGAAAATAATTTTTGGACCTTTTTTGTCCTGCCCGCCCCAGGCAACAACCCTAAGGGACCAAAAATTCTACTTGACTATTTCTTTAAAAAATACAGAATTGTTCCTATGCTTTACAAAAGTACAAAATTCATCCAAATGGTCTCAGCTATTTTTACTACCAAAATATAAAGTATTGCTTTTTGATTTATTTTATTAATATATGTATTTCTGTCACGAGTGAAAATAACAGAAAGAGGAAATGGTGCTCCTAGAAAATGAGATCTGTACTTATAATCTTTGTTCTCGGGTCCTCCCAACACGATCAATCTGTGCTCCCTGAAAAAAGAACAGATATCTCACTAAGCCTACTCTTTGGTCTCTATATATAGACGTCCCCTTTTATTCCACCCAGGACGTTTTTATACCCCTGCCCCTCCGACTAATAGTTTTGGAATTTTTGGATATTGGCCAAACTTACTGTAGTTGTTGTAATTACATTGCTTACTGCTGATATTGCCAATATTATTGGGTTGATATTGTGTTATACTTTTATATACTGTTTCTTGTCTAGAGGAGAGTATGTGGGGGGTGACCTCGTCCAACGGTTTTGTATGTCTTCGATTCAGACTTCCTGTTTGTTGAACTTCAGGGGTTATCTTTGACATTACTGAAATTTCCTTCCATATGACAATGATTTATTGACGATATATGCATAATTTAGCCTTGCGTCATTTTTTTTAACGGAAACAGCCAAAAATGCGGATTTTTCCCTCTTTTTTGGGTGTTTCTGTTAGGAAAGATGACGTAAGCGCATCGGCACAAACCTCGTCGAGCCAGGTCGTCTAGTCTGCACCCCCCGCCCCCGCCCCGGTGGTGACATATTTTAGTTTGGTTCTTGCTGCTGCAGGCTCGCCAGGGATTTTTCTTACCATAGCCAAAAAGCAAGCTGATGTGGGAAAGGAATTTCCAGGCGGTTAGTATCTGCTGCCCCTTGTTTACTATATCTAGTTCGCCAAAATGAGGTTAGATAGAGTTTTCGGAGAGTCTTTAACCACATTTTCATTATAGGCTGTGGAGTATATTTGTCAGGATTTTATATATTTTTGTGTATTATCAGACTTGTAAACAAGTCTGTTATACCGCAACAATTTTAGGTATATGATATCAGAAAACGTTCACACGGGTAATATAGCGCGCAAGAGATAAGAGAGGATAGGAGGAAAGAATATTCTGAATATCCGTAACAAAAAAACGTGATCGAGTTATACAACTTGCACACTCCAGTTACAACTTGCACACCACCACCTTCAAGACTTCGCTGGTCGCAAATGATAACGAAGGCTCAAAATCGAAAGCGAAACTTAATTCATAACTCTGCGGGGAGCTCACTCTTCCCGCGTTTCGCTTTAAACTCACTTTTGATTGGTCTATGAATTTGGGCGGCCGATTTTTCGCCTGGGCGGAATAACGTGACCACGTGACCATAATAAACAAATTCAACAGGACAGCCGAGTAGCGATGAATTTGGGAGACTGACCTCAAGCACTGACAGTGTTTATTTAATTTTAAAACGATGTTAAATGAATACCAGATGGATCTGTTTGTTATGGGTGTGCAAGTTGTATAACTCGACGGTACATTTTTTATGCAAAAAAAACTCCTGACATTTACACGACCTGGTCCTGGACAACCCCGGAAATTTCTGGGGCGATCCAGGGGACGACCCTGCCGGCGCACCCTAATTTAGGGTGTTTTTTTCAGGTGCTCCAAAGTAGAAATTTAACAACCCGAAATTAGGGTTGTAGCTTTTCGGGTGCTCGAAATCGGCGCCTAAAAA
>JAUJPO010082116.1:0-24725 GCA_032270745.1 Tiaropsis multicirrata | reverse complement strand
ATGGGACACATAACAGCATTCAAAAGTGAAGCAAAAAACTAAGTACTTTTTTGGGGCAATTTGACGCAGTGACGTCACCAAAACACTCTAACTACTAACTATATAGATAAAAAACAATTTGTAAACACTTTTACGGTATCTTGATCTTATTAAAGAGCAAAGCGATGTTGTTGTGGCGACATTGAGGTCCCTACTTCATAACAGACTAAAAGTTTCACTTGACTCGACCATTTAAGTAAATTTCAATCTCGGTCATTCTCTAAATACCCATAAATGAGTTCGTTCGAACTCTTTGTTCCAACTTTTCCAAAATTCAACTGGCGTTTCAGTGATCTGTGATCTATTACTTTTTAGAATGTATCATCAATATACAACCTTGCAATTTGTTACGAGAAAGGTTATGGTATAACGAGGAATACGACACAGGTACTTCATCGCACTTTTTCATCGACATTCTTAAACGAACCTGAAAATTTAGTTTATTGCATGAAAATTTGGCGGACGTTTTAATTTCGCGGTTTTTTATTTTTATTTCGTGCTTGAAGCCAAAGTGCGAGTTTCGTGGAATTTTAATTTCGCGGTATCCCAAAGAACAAGTGTATTTTCGCTGTGTTTTAGTGTATTTTTCGGATTGCATTTTGCGGCATTTTTATTTCGCGGTTTTTGAAACTCTACCGCGAAACTGCGAAATTTTCATTCAATAAAGTATGAACTAAAAATATTTTCTAAGGCCCAATAATGTATTTTGGTACGAATTTACATTTGCAGGCGATGATACTATACAAAGAGAGTGCAGAAAAAGGTCATGCTTTGTCACAAATACGACTTGGAGAATCATTACTGAATGGTGACAGAGGTAAAACAAAATGACATCGTGTTCCTTTGTTGCAAGGTTTTACAAGAAAATGTTTCTATGACCTTGCATTTTTCTTTTTACAAAATGATCAAAAGCTACCTGACCAGCAAAATAATTAGGGTATTGAACCTTTTTCACTTTTCGTCCTTTTTATTTCCAGGAGTAAAGAAAGATTTTGGACAAGCGTTGTATTGGTTCAAGAAAGCTGACGCAGCAGGTCATCCAGAATCTCAATCGCTCATCCAATTAACTGAGTATGAGATTGCACAGAAAAACGAGGAGGATTTGCTGACGCTATTCGAAAGCAACACGCTTTGGAAAGTACTCGCTCCAATACAGAGTGCTTTTGAAAATGGAAATTTTCACAAATCAGCTTCTATGCCTTCGTTACAGAAAACATTATCTAAAAGCAATGTTATTCGACCGTTCTTGTTGAGGAACGATCATGAGTTTAGCCATAGCACTCATTCGCTTTGCTTGTAAAGCATTGAAATCTTTAAAACAGAAAACTTTTGTGGCGTATGAAGGAGGTATAATAATGTCATTTCCAATTTTAGATTAATAACTGTAGATATCTTTTGATTTTTGGTAGTATATATTATTTTCCTATTGATTCATTGATGTATTTCAAATTCTTTGTGTCCTCTTACATTAAGAGAAGCACTTTATTCTAACTCGTGAGGTTATTTTTTTATTCCAGTAAACTTTGTATATACTACTTTGCTAGATTTTGTATATATTTGTATATAAGAATATTAGAGTTTCTTTTTATATCATTACTAAAAATGTTCTGCTTTTTAAAAAGCAAAATTTAACACAATTCAGCATTTCGTTTTCTTCGCTCAGGTGATGCTTTAATAAAATTCTTGACACATCTATTCGCTAACACTGTGGGACAGCTTCCATTACACGGCAGTTTGCAATCGGTATGAACATGCCTTTTAGATGACGTCATTTGATCATCTTTAAACCAATCATAAAAAGCTTGGGAGATGGATTTCTTGTTGATTTGAGATTTTGACCACGTGTAATCTAAGATGACTTGGCCGTGTCCAAAACAAGAGTTGGCAAATATCCCAGTATCATTTTTCTCTTGAACTGCTTGGTTTAACGCACTATACATTTTGTTTCGAAACCCTAAAATGACGTCATGTTGGGCCTGGCCACATTTAGTATCATCATAAACACAAGAGACACCTTCAAGATAAGACAACTGCCAATGGTCATACAGAGAGTTCACTAAAAACAAAGGTACTTTAACATATTTCATCGTCTCACGAGGGAACAGACATTTAAAGCGTTTACCAACAGGCTGATTCTCAACGCAGGTGCGACTCAATGTTGGTCGATGAAGACTATACAAAGCTTTGAACTGGACATTTGATATGCTGGTATTAAAAATGGAACCTTGATCCAGAAAATATCCAGCATCCACCAGACCACGTACTTTTGCTTGACTTGGAAGGAAGCGTCGAATATAGTTGGCTTGTAAAATGAGCGATAGTCCTCCGGCTGAGGTTCCACTCAAGATGAAATGTCTCCCTTCAGGCATATCTGTCGTTTTACGAATATTATCCAACTGTGATTTCAAGATTTTGCGACCCTGAAAATAATACCTTTTCCCTTTACCAACCAGTGGTTTATCTCGATTACCTGAAAAAAGTCCACCATCACAATAAATCAACACAGCAGTGTTCCAGTTGTAAAAGTGAGGGTTGACTTCAGGTTCGTTTGATAAAACACCATGAAAGAAACTACCAATGTCTTCATCCAGAGATCTTTTTGTGGAACCAAGTATGGTGCTTCGTCTTTTGGAACAACTGTGGAGATCATAACACCACGCTCCTCCGTGCAGATGAACAATCCACTTATCCTTCCCATTACCATAACCATTGCGAATGTAGTATGCTGGTGCAGATCCATCCATACAACGCGCTCCTTCAGTTGGTGGAAGTTGAACGAATACAATCTTGTTCTTTTTCAAGATGTTTTTTGCATGTGAAGATATATTCTGTGGTGAACCTTCATGAGACTCGTTCATTTCTTTTATTTGCTTCGGTTTTTGGGTATTTGGTTCAGAACCTTCTGTTGTTTTCATTTTTAGGAATTTTAGAAACTGTGTTGGCTTAAAAGCAATCTCGTGTTCATTTTGCTTCTGAAAAGTCTTTGCCATTGTATTATTGTTTGCTTTATGGTTGATCTGGTTTTTGTTGTCTAAATGTGTTGTTTTATTGGGTTCCTTTTGTAATCTTAAAGTTCGAGGTGTTGGCGTTGCCTTCTGTTGATTGGCTGGTGTAGAATCCAACAACGAATGATAATATGATTTCGAATGTGTTGTGTTCTTGTTATTTTTAACTTGTTTTCTAGGTGGTAATCTGTTGTTTTTTGTTTGGTAGAATGTCTTACTTTTCGGTTTTTGCGGTGCTTTCGTATGTAATTTTGCAGCATTATCTTTCGTCTTCTTTTGTATGTTCTGAGGTTGAATATTGGCAGAAGTTTCATGATGATGCAACAGATGCTTAGTGACGTTGTGGTTTCCCTTTGTTTCGCTATTGGGATAGTTGGATGATGTTTCATGGTTCATCGTGGTTTCATTTTCAATCTCGAAATGTTTCAGTTGTTGAAAGTCTTTTCCGTTTGTTTTGGCTGATGTAATGTTCTTTTCAACGTTCTGTGAATGGTTCAACTTTTTAAAATAATGTGACATTTTATTGGGATATGATGAATTGATATGGTTCGATAAGTTCGCTTTACGTGAAGCAATGATTTGTACATGAACAGTAGAAGAATTATTCGTTTGATATTTCGTAGTTGGTTTGTAGTGTAAGAGATGTACTGAACTCCTAAACGAATCTGTCTTTAAATTATGAATCTTCTCAGTTGTGCCATGGTTGGAGCTATGATTTAAGGTGGAATTTTCTTGCATGGAAGAAGCTTCTTTATCAGCTCTTGTGAAATTAAGGAATGGTTTGATATTTCTGGAATCCTCATTAGTTACAAACTCTGGTTCTGTGATGACAGAAGGATCTTCTAAATCAAGTTGTGCATCTTTTGGCAATGATCTGACGTCACCAACAGTTACACTTCCTACCTGCACATCAAATCCATCACTTTTCTTGGCAACTCTTTGGTCTTTTACTGGCTCTTCTTGTGACAAATCATTCAAACCTTTACCTGTGATAAGGTTACCAATAACGGGCAATTTTTCCAAGGGAGATAAAAACGATTCTTCATTTGAAAAGTCATTTAGATATTCACTGTCATTATCATTTGAATCGTCATCATCGTCATCGTTATATCCTGGTTGGAAGAACGGGGATAATTGATCAAGGAAACTAACTGCTGTATTGTTTTCTCCTTGTTCAGTTGTTGTATTATTTATCTGCGATTTCTGTGGTAGATCAGCTCCTTCGCTATCTTGCTGGTGAAAGTATCCCAACAGTTCCTTCACTTCAGACGAAGTTTTAGCGTCGTTTGTTGAGACAAACAAGAGGACGACGCTCAACCAAAAAAACATCAACCATGTTTCCATCTCGTCATTTTTTATATCAAGTCCACAATCGAACAGTTTTTAATGTTTTCAAAATGAAAGAAACACAAATCAGAAGTTTGGTTGAAAATTTTCTTGAAACATGCAGAATGTTAGTGAACCATAACTTTGGTTTTGTTTGTTTGGTTGAAAACATTGAGCGATTTGTTTTCATTTTCAGACGGTAAATTGTCCACTTAAAATGCATTGAAGCAGAGAGGTTGTTTTGTACCGTTTCAAACACTGTTTGTGAAACAATGCGTCTAATAACTGAGACACTTTCTCATACAGTTATCCTTTGACCATATGCATTCAATGTTAATTTGTACCATTAAAGTACCTCGTATTATGCATTTTATGTTAGGCCAATCATTTTTACATCTAAAAATATAAAAATCGCAACGAAAAAAATTGATGAAGAAGAAATTGAAGACTTTTGCGAAGAAGAGTATTTCAACTTTGAGAACGTTAGTCTCGGTGAAAAATGAACATTTTAAATTTCTTTTTGCTTCAGATGACGTGTCTACTTTGGAACTAAAACTAGATTTGCGGAACTAAATTTTTGTAACAGCTTCTTTGTCTCAAAACCTTGAAAATAGTGGTTTTTCGTCAGTTTTTCACTCGTAATTTTCCGTCATGACTTTTCATGCATTGGAAGAGAAAAGTTTTCCGCCAGAAAGTCTAAGTAACACAACTTTTTGTGAGTACTTTAGACAAGTCCCGACGGAAAAAGCTCTTTTCCTCATTGAGATTAAGCGTTTTTGTGAAAAGTACATGATTAACGTCTTCATCACGTCTTTTTAAGGTCCATGCTTCAATGATTTCTTAATTACTCATGATAGAATTAATTAAAAAAGGTTTTTCAAAAGCAGTCTTCCTAAATACGTCAAGAAGGTGAAAACAAAAGGGTTCATATTCAAATTCCAAAACTGGTTTTTCACTATGGTCAGAGCCTTTAATATTTGAAAGATTTTATGATTTTCTTTTTTATGGTAGATAATTCCCTAAACAATAATTCATCTAAACATTTAATATGATATTTGACGTTTTTTTTCATTCTCAGAGAAATAAATATTGTATTTACAATGCGTCTACAAGAAATGTAGGTTTAATTCATAAAAAATAATAACATCCTATCTTACACTATTCACATAATATATACTTGTAATAATTTGATTTTTGTGGTCACATAATACCATAGATAACGGCAAAAAATTGTCAATAAAAATTACATCCTCTTTCTTCTTGTAAAACCAAAACTGAACGTTTGTTAATTAAGTTGTGTTAAAATAATTTTCGCTGTTGAAATGATGTTCCAGTGAAAATTCATCCACCGCGCCTGATAGGACGACAAATTTTGCACGATGTCTTTTATCGAGAGATAAACAATCACGTGCGTCTTTTTCTCCCATTGTTTTTCTCCGTAAAGTTTAACTTTAAAGCCTCCCTTACGTTAACGTTAACCTCCTTTTACCACCAGGCATTCCCTTATTTCTTCATGGTGAACACACACCAGCAGTCACTTTGCACGGTAGTTTGGAATCAGCAGGCGCTAGGAAGATGGTTCCATCTTTACACACGCAAACTTCTGATACGTCCGCATACACTTTACCATCAAGTTTGCCAGGTATGGATGATACGGGAATGTTCTTAAGCTCGATTTTAGTCGTGTCCAACAAAATCTGATAATAAAATGAAAAAAAATTATATTGCAGTAGTATTATGTAGGTAGAAAATTGTTGTGTTTGAAAGCGCATTTTATTCATTTACTTACATAGATCAACAACCGGCAACTCGCCTTAGATACCTTAAGTGTACTTATTTTGGCGGATTTATTTGGCGGATTCGATCGAAATCCGCCAAAATAAGTACACGCCAAAATTAAATACTCGCCAAATTAAACTTTTTTAAAATATGAACCCTTAGGTGTTTTTTGCTATTTTTCGCTGTTTTACGCCATTTTAAGGTTAAATTCTTAATTTATAAAATTTATCAACCGCCAAATTAAATACACGCCAAATTTAATAAAGTTTCTGATTTACACTTAAGTACACTTAAGGTATCCGATTGGATATTGCACGAATCGAAAGAAACATAATTCTCCTCACCTTTCCGTTCTTAGAAGTGAACATGATATCAGACAGACTGCTCATCTTCAGATTGCCACCATATGAATCTACTACAATGTCTTTGGGTGCATTCATGTGCAATCCTTTGGAAAGTGACTCCAATTTCAGATTTCCATTCTCTGGTGCTTGAACGAGAGGCGTTTGAACTGATTCGTTCAGTTTTAATCCTCCAGGAACTAAAATGAAGGAAAATAGACAAATAAGGTTTTAGAAAGTCCGAATCTACTTTCTATCTCATATTTGATTCTTCTTCCCCTACCATTACCTGGCGACAACAGACAAGGAGATCATCCTTAAACCAAGGCTTTTATTAGTAATGAAGTCCAATTACATTATCAATACCAGTGTAAGGTGTACCAAAATTAAGTGGGATCTAAATTGTTTGTTATGTACATCGAACTTCAATTAACAAAAGCAAGAAGACTATCGTTTCTGAACGAAAATTAGGGTGAAAATAGTAAATACCTGATATCTCCATGTTTTGTAGATCCAGTTGAACTTTATTTTCGTCAGCGTATAATAAGGTTCTTCCTTTACGATCTTGAATATGAAGTTGTTTGTTCTTCAAGATAATTTGATTACTATCCATGGTGATTTGTCCAACAACATTCCCATTCTCATCCAGAGCTGATAGTGATAAATTTCGCCGTGAATTGATGCGGAGAGGTGAGTTCTGAAAGAAATGAAGACTCAGAATTTCATTGTGTGTTGATGGTCAGGTAGTGTAAGACGGAATTTAGGAAGGTGGAAAATACTCGAGAAGTTAAGACAATGTTAGAAAATCGTCAAAGAAAAGACGTCATAAGTTCCGTTTTGGTCTATGCAAGAAGTGTCAGATTTTAAAACAAAACACATGATTGCCCTCCCTATCATTTGTGTGTTTGTGTGTGTGAGTGTGTGTGTGTGTGTGTGTGTGTGTGTGGAGAAAAGTGTTTATAATTTTAGCTGAACATGATACAAAGGTGCTTGATGACGCTCGTGTGGTGGTTCACCGCATCAACATGTTGTTATTGTAAAGATATTTTTGGTCTACAAAAGATGACAAACTTTCTCACCGAAAGCTTTCGGTAATATTATCATGATGATTTGATAAGGTATTCTTTATTAGGAATATCCTTATTCCGCAAGCCTTACTTCCTCATGAGGATGTAGAACGGAAAAGTAGAATTATTTTGTTGAGAGTAGTGTGGTCTTGTGAAGAAAGAACTACCTTAAGTGGAGATATTTTGGCGCAATTGTCGCAAAATGCCGAAAATCGCCAAATTAAATCCGCGACAAATTTAATTTTTTTCTGGCTGCGCCAAATTAAAACCGCACCAAGTTTTTTTCTTAATACGAAAAAGTAAATTTTGAACGAATATAATATTTTTTCTAAACTTTTACCAACAAAATATATAAAATACGAAATATCTAGTCAATGGTTATACTATTGCCGTTTTCTTTTTCTTATCAGCCTTATCCTACAGCTGGCACGACTGGCGAAGGTCTGAAAAAACTTTCGAATGCGCCAAATTAAATCCGCGCAAAAATTAAGGTACTTACATCTCGACTCATAATCTTCTTGGCACGCAACACTTTGGTAAATTCAGCGACTCCGTCCATTCGTAAACCTTTGCTTGTTATTTCCAATTTTCCCATACCGTTCTATATATAAAAGAAGTTATCAGTTATGAACTAAACAGTACTAAACGCTTCTGTCGTGATCACCAGAAAAATAAGCTAAAGTGAAAAAAACGTCCATGAAGTCCATGAAGATTTGGTGAACAAAGATCTGGAGCAGGCTGTAAAGTTTCGATGTCATTAAAGGCCTTTTGAGACTAATGGGTTAAAAATAAGGCATTGAACAGCAGATGAATTACATGATTACATGGCAAAGTAAAGAAATAAAAAAAATAAGACTTACCAGTCCGAAATCTTGAACTCTCATAATCCAAACGATCAAGGCCAGATTGATGATGGAGACAAGAGCAATTAAAAAGATCAGGAAAAATAAGCATCGTTTCCTCCATCCATAAATACCAAGCTTATAAACTACTGGTTTGCTACTTGATGTCATCAATGGAGAAGTACCATTGAGAATGTGGCCATTGCCATGCGACTGCATTTCATTTACTCTCCTTCCTTCCGTTCTTTTTTGTTATTATGATAATCCACCACTTTGATTTTTATTCCAACATTCAAAATGCTTGTCATATATAATTAATTACCTGTAGAATGAAAAAAAGGGATGGAATAAGAGATTAAGAAAAGGCGTTTCTTGTTTAACTAGACAAGGAGGAGATTATTTGACCACAACATTAACTGCACGGCAACCCTTCTTACCTGAGAAGTAATGAAAAACCTACGCTATAATTTGCACATACAGTCACCTGCCAAGAATCGTATAGTAGAATTACATTTGTGTCAAGACATTTACCAAGTCTGTGATCAAGCAATTTAACTGCATTCTAACTAGGTATGATATGAGGTCGTTTTGAGGACAGATGCCAATAAACAACGTAAAACTAACCATCTGCTTTGGCAAGAAGTGATGATTAAATAATACTGACGCAAAAGATACTAACTACATGACAGTTAGTTCGTATGAAAGCTTTCAACAACAACGGCTTGGAAACAAGAAAAACATGTTAAAAGTTACTGATCACATCGTTGTCACCCTTTTACAAAGGAAACTCGCCTCCTAATGCGAGAAATATAGCAAGTTGTTCAAAAGAGCCATATCACTATATCCAGACTATTTTACACCTAATTTTTATGTTCGTTGTCTCGAGTTGAATAATAGAACATAATAACATTTTATGTTAAGCAACTCATTATTCAATACACAGGGCTATACACCATACTTCATACACTTTCAACCGAAATTTATAAGCAGCATTCACAAATATGTATCTTCACCAGTTCAATCAAAAACTATTATACAATTTTTTAATTGAAAAATCTAAACTTTCAACCTGAAATTACTTGCTTGATGGAACAAAAAATAGGAGTTTCAGACAAAACAAAGGAACATAGTCTTTTACTATCTACCATACTTTTACAACATGATAAACACTTCAAACGTCATAATGGTCAAGTGAAATAGTACTGTCAAGTACTTAAATGATCAACGTTGACTTATCACTGAGATAAGCTGACTTGCAAAAGAAGGCTTCTTTGACATGCAAACGTACGATGACATTAGAAATGAGATTTCGATAAGAGATTGCGTTCTTTTATCTTTTCATCCTTTACGCACGCAAATGACTTTAATACTGTCTGAGCAATGACCATTATGGACAGCCTCGTACCGTTCAGTGAAACCAGAAAGTTTGAGGTCGATATGAATAAGTAAGGATTTATCAAAGTCCTCTATTCAACCTGGCATGTTCTTGCAAAAACCTTCACATTATAACTTGTAGACCATAACTCAAACACAGACATAAGAAAGACTTTGTAACAATGCGGCGAGTGTCTTTCGCATTAATAAGAAATTATTTTTTCGTTCACCTAAAACTTGTTGATCATGCAAGTTACCGCAAGCTCAAGAAACACGAACACACGCATGTCTCGATTCTATTAGAAACTAAATACTGATATACGAGTAAGACTGGTTGAAACATCTTTACTTTCACGAGAACTACTTATTTGCGTCACCTACTCAGTACAGATGAATTCTAGACTACGTAAATGAACAACGTGGGACCAACATCATTAAGTAGACACTAGGCCACTAAATTTTCAGAGGTTTTTTCCTGCCCTATCGGCCCCAACCATGGCGGGGTCTCCTTAGATACTAAACATATGGGCCGCCTAAGATTTACTTCGTGTATACGGCACTGGGTATTTACTTCAATTTGTCGGCGTGCAAGTGATCCTTAGCGGTACATCCCAAATAGCTAATCAATTACAACATATCCCATAACAACATTACTGTATACAATTTGAGTTGACACAAAGAAATACCATTCCATATTACCTGACCGTTTTCAAAAATGATAATACCTTATCGGACAAAACAATATCGGACTCATTTTTCGTCGGAAATTTCGTCAATTTTGTCCGACATTTTTTTTGTCCGATAAGGTAGCTAATGTAAACCACACTACTTCTCCTTACTACATCATAAACAAGCAAGCAAAACACGTTCGTTCTATCTCGTCGTTATTAAAGGATCAAGCAGTACCACATTAATGTTTTTCTTTTATTTGAATAGGAAACTATTAAAGTCATTGGTGACATCTCCTCCTGTATTGTTCGATGACGTTGATATGCTTCCGTAATACGTCCTTTCACATTTGCATACAAAATGAGAGAATTTTCTTTTTGTAATGTATGCACTTAAAATATGATGCCACTACTACTGATTGTCGCATTGATTAAAAAAGCTTTTTTGACATCAATACAGATATTTATTCTATGGATGAAGGATTTATTTCCACTAATGATGCTTTTAATGTGCTATTTTGGTCGATGAGGATGTTGTGCTGAATAGAAACCTACCTTTTTGCGGTGGCAACGATATCATTAGTAGTAATGATAATCAGTTCCCTGTTTTAGAGATGATTCTGACTAATTTTGATCTGCCAGAAACTGTCTTGAAACTGAGAGGTTGCACCCAGACATGGACTTTAAAGAGAGGTCGTAAATTGGAAAGAAATCATAAAAATACATTGAAAATAGAAAAGGAAGGAGTAGCAATTTCCTTAGAAAAAGGCTCATTAACATCAAGCCTCGATGATAATAAGGAACGTTAATGAGCTTCTTTTGATGTCAATATACATTTGCAAACGTCATGTCAAGTTGATCACAACACCTCATGCAAGCGTTCCAATATTTATGCTGCACAATATCTTAGGTCAGCGCTTCATCATACTAGAAAGATGCAATCTAAACCAAACCATGTAAAGCGAAAATTACATTTTGGCGCTTTTTCTCTAAAACTACAACCATAAAAATGAAAGAAAACTTATTCAACAATTGATCAAAAGTAAAAGATTCCATTTTTGAGTTCTGAGCCAGAGTACAAACACAGCGATTATGGTTGATAGTTGGAGAGAAGAAGAATGGTAGAGGCTCCTTGGTGTCTGTATTTGTTTAATTTCTTGTGGATTAACGGAGATAGAGGATTTTTTTCCTTTTCAAACGTCAAGAGGAGGATTCCCTTTTTTGAAACATCAAGAAAACATCAATCAACCCTTATCCTTCAAGATATCAATGAATTATTTTCCTGAGATATATTATCAAATTAATCAATTCAAACTTCCATATTTCTCTACTTATGCAGTTGTTCAAGAGTAGAATGACCAGTGTGTGTAAACTGAGCAATAATCTTCAAGTCAAACTCCTGAAATCGTTGGCAAAAATTAGCAGAAAAATCCAGTTCGTTTTATGCTTTGTACTTTTCTTCACAATATACAAACGTGCGCGAATATCTTTCACAAAACTTCACGGTTTCAAGAAGGTATCAATTTAATAGAAAGTAGAGTCACGTGAAATCATCACGAATGTAAAGACAAATATTCAAGATTTAAAGAAAAGTAAAATCAAAAGATTCAGAACGCGAAACATCTCTAATAGCTCTATCGATCGTGTTTCTGTAAAACAATATTTTGCATCAAGATAGAACATGTGAAATGGAAGGAAGCCCCTTTTACACTGAAAAATGTCAAAGAAAAGATTAAACCTTTAATTCTTTTCAAGTATTTTTTTCGAAACGGAACGCTAAACAAATATAAAATTTTAGCAACGACTTTTAAAACTGGATGTTTATTAAGTAAATAGTTTCATGAAACATGAATTTGGTGTAGCTGGAACTTTAAAGAACAATCCATTTTATAAGGCTTTGTTCACATTGTCACCATTGATGCTATTAATGTGATTAATCTGAAGTATGCTGTAAAAGAAGGTTCAAAAAAGACCGCTCCTTATGAAAATACCAAAATCCTTTAAGTTCATCAAAAAAAGTACGAATAATAAGCGAGATAAACAGATAATAGTTCGAGTGTTTTCGAAAACCTCAATTTCATTATAGAAAACCATCTTTATTTCAAACGAAGTTCCAAACTCGAATTACAAAACTAAACCTTTGAAAAAAAAACAATAAAACGAACGGGGAAAATACGCCCAATCAAACCGGACACAAAACGGTGTCCGTTTCTCACTATGAAAACAAACTGGAATTTCATGTCGAAGAAAAAGTTCTATCAAAACAAGGGCAATAGCTTGTAAACAGTACAACCAGAATATTAAAACAGATCATCTGCGATTTCATTTAGAACTTGCAAGAAGTAAAAATAAACTTTTTCTGAAAAGAACAAACAATTTACTTTAACTATTAGTTAGTAAATTTTCATCCCTCGGTGACAAAATCAAACAACATCTCCATGGTAATATTGGTATATTCATTCAAACTTCATCAGCATTTATTTAAACATGGAACCATATATGTATTGAAATATTGTTTCTCGTACAGCTTCCATCCTATAACCCATACCCAGTGTACATTCTTGAGTCAGGAATATGATGTATGATGAAAGATTAAGATGCCAACTGTAGCATCACTGGAAAGCTCCTTTTCTATGCTACAAAATACAGCAATGGTTATTTCCTTAAAACTCAAGTGGTCAGGAGTTGTGACCAAAAGACGATATCGGTAAAAAGCCCTTCTTGAGCGTCGCCGTCTAAGTGTTAAAACCTCACTGTTGTTTATTTTTCAGTCTACAGCAAAAGTAAATTTACACTCCAAAAGAATAAAGCTTGATGTTCCAGAGCACCTCCCATGTACAACGAGTAACAACATCAAACACATTGATCAACAAGTGAACAACGAATCAGCTAAATACACTTTCATTTCAACAATGTAGAGTAATCTTTCTATGAAGATATCACTAAGAGAGCAGAGAGAAATTCTACGACCAAACAAGATTAAGCGCGTGCAATGAATCAAAAAGTCTAATTAACTGAATCTTACTTACAATCAAGTACAGAAAAATAAAACCATAATAATTTCCATACTTCCCAAGGGTCTGCTAAAAAAGATGAATGCATTGAAGCATCCACAAGCATATCATGTCATGTCTCACTTGATACTACCTGATAATAATTAGAGAAGGCAATTAATTAGTCTTTAATTATATCACATACCACTAATGAGGGGCAGAGATAAGAATCTTATGGAGGGATGACAATATAATAATAAAAATATCAAATGACAAAAGTTGCACAACTGCAGAATAAAGACTGTTAAACACAACCTTAACAGTCACAAGTCTAGGTAGGCCAGGTCTTGAAGTATGCTAACATTTTACACCCATACTAACAGGAAGTTCGCAATTCTGCTTGACATGTACTAATAAGGCTGAACAAAATCAATCTCTATCAAAAAAGTTGAAAACAAATTCGATTAAAATCTGGATTGATTGATAAAGGAATAACTAATATAATCGAATCGAATTAGTCTTTCTTAACAGTTTTTATTCTGCAATGGTGTTACTTTTGACATGACCCAAAGCCAAACGAACATCAAAGTTAGCAATAAATTCATTGAATGTCTCAAACAATAATACCTTTATATAAATATTCAACGTACAAGATATGACACCGTGAAACATCACGTGGTCACAAACAAACACAATAAGAATGGGTCGCCAAATAAAAAGATACCACCTGATGTTTATGATGTCACAAGCGAATGATGTCTATCATCTAAATAATGATTGAAAAAAGATGCTCCATAAAGATTCATGAAATTTTAATCTCAGAAAGACACAGACCACAGATATCTACATGCACCACACTTTCACTCAGTTTCACTGCAAGCGATTCTTTCAGCACTAAAAAGCAGTCCAAGGAAAAACTATATCTATAATTTACCTATTGAATGAAAATGTCCTTTTAGACAGTAGCGTTGGAACTCGTGTGTTATCATCAACTTCATTTGTGCTAGAACCTGAGGATAGGTGGCTGTTTGTTAACATAAAAACTTTGTTAGCTGCAACATTTGTTTCTTTGAAGAATACAAATTGATATTCTCATGTCCACAAAATAAGAGAGTAGCAGTTTCGAGCGTTTCGTGGCTGGAGGACATGTCCACTAATTAGAGAGGTTATCACAATAAAGATTTTTCTGCTGACTTACTCAATAATAAATTGCAAAAACATTGAAAAAGAAAATAATAATTCTCAATATACACAACTCATTTCATCAACACACACAAAACCACTATCAAAGCATTTGTTAACAAGAACCATTTAATATTAGAAAAGACTTTGAAAAGTCAATCATATCCTCGTTAAAACTTTTATAGAAGGATTTCCGTGTCGGATCAACTTGGAGTTGAGATAAATCACTCAAAAACTAAAGCAACATTTTATAAGTTAAAATTCAATCATATTACAATCAGCAATCAACGAAAGCCGAACAACCGATCGATATATTCATCCTTGTAATTGTTTGTGGTATGCTACCACAGACTTGGTACATCACATTATCACATCAATTCCACTTCTATATCCTTCCTCTTTCCAGTTGCATTTGGAAATTGATTTTCATAATTGCATCAACAATGGTCAAACGTATATATCGCTACGGAACTAACAGCTTCCTACAGAAACGTTTTCCTTCATTCGGAGATTTTCTAAACTAAAGCCAAAGTTGTTCCTACAAACTGCATATTTGATTTAAAACTGAAAATTTGATTAAATCAATAAAAATGCACAAAGAAGTATGGTAAAGGGCCAATAGAACATTAAGGCATACCTTTTTTGCAATAGGACGTAGCTCCTCCAAAACTTTTCATTTTTCGACTCAAAACCAATCTATTAATAAATAAAAATTCAAATTATTAGAAATACGAGAATCATAAAAAGCAATTGGACACCCACACAATCAGGAATGTAGCAATAAACTGCCGTTACTGTTTGACCTTCCATTTCTTTCGCCAACTCATTGCAAACAATTTGCGCCTTTATTAAACAGAACTATCCAATTTCAAAGGAATTAACCTCTTTCAGATAGAACTACATGAAAGAATTGTCACTTCAAAGTCAAAATAAGAACTTGTTTGGATCATAATCATTGTCATGAATTGATTAAAAAACTGAACTACTGTATCTACGAAAACACTTTTGAAACTTGTGCTTTTTTTCAATACTAAAACCAGACCTGGGAAACCTTATGTAGCACAATTTATGCTACAATGATTGCTACTCTGACAATATCAAACGAAGACGGAAAGGCTAAAAATTGCATTTTTCAGTTGAGTATCCATCGAAGAATCAATAATCATGAAAAACTTCTGACATGGATCGAAAAGGCGACGAGTAAGATGAGAAATTCCCATATAAAGGTTCAAAGTCTTTATTGACAATTGGCAGAATATTAAAACATTTGCAGTTCAAATAAGGTTATCTATTATTGCTTGAGGACTTTTAAGGGTAGTCCCAAACGTATTGAATTCGAATAAAATGCGGCGACAGTTTCTGAACCACAATATTATTCACAAAGTCGTATTAAATTATTCTAGTTATAAAAAATAATAATATAATTGGTATAGCCTAAAAATCAAGGCTTTCAACAATTTGCCTTTTTAAATGAGTGTTCTGAAAGGTAAACATAACATTCTTGCATTCGTTAACAATTGATTCCAACGAAGCTTCTTTTAATGTCTGAGGGAGCAATTGAACAACATGACAAGAAGCCACATTCGCATTCTTTCCGTCCAAAGATTTCTTCTCTTTTCTAACCAACAACATACTACCGTGATGTGATAATGTGAAATACACTGCTTCTTGATAAATGTCCACTTTGCTTTCGATCTGCAAAATACTTTTGATTTCGAATATGTCCAAATGAATTTCCAATATGGACATGGATTCAGATAAGACATGATCATCTTCAGGGAAAGTTTTCTTCATGATAGCCACAGGAATGTATAAACGCTTTCTACGCCAACATATCAAACCTTTCACGATGAGTGGATAGCTAGCCTGAAAGCAGCGGATTGTTGTCAAGTCTAAGATTTTCGTGATGACAAAAGCATCGTTTTGAATTTGAAGGAATAACACTCTATCGTCTTTTTGTGCAATGAGGACGATTCGACCGTTGACATTTTCTATTTGAACTAGTTCATTATACTCGTCTCTAAGCGACGAACAAGGTTTCTTGATCCTGGACTCGATAACTCCAGTTTTGCTTAGCGTCAAACACATAAATTTATCTTGTATGGTAAAGAGAAGAACAAAATTCAAACATGATAGAGTCCTGGTGATGTTGATATCACTTTGCCATTGGTGAATGATGACATCCTGAGGAGTGAAAGCTTCGTAGAAATCAAGAGCTATCATTTTCACTGGTCGGTTTAGGGAGATTAATAATTGTGATTGGTTCAAAGTTATTGTATGTGTTCCAAAACTCTCTTGAAGTGGAACACTATGTTTGATCTCTATCCACAATTTAGTGACCAAATTGAGGTGAAAAATCTCGAAATTCAAGACACCCTCTCCTGCCTGGCAACCATTTTGGAAATGTTCTTTTATAAAAATGATTTTTGATTCAGAGGTAACAACGTTAGAACAAATGGAGTTTGAATCAGCATCGTAATAGCTTTGAAGAGGTCCTGGTTGGTATTTGATGATATGGTGGTATGACAACTCACCAGATAAATGTTTCAAAATGATGGTCCTGGTGAATGTTCTCTTGAATGTAAAAGCTTCATCATCGTGAACACCATGGACTATGGCACCTTCTTTGAGATGTTTGCACAACTGTTCCAGTTGAAGATGACATGAATGTCGGTCATCGTTATGGTCTGTTTCTTCGTAGTCTTGGTAAAAAATGTCGTGTTTGCATCGAACAATAGATGGATTGTGGTTATTACACTCGTTCATCATAATAGCTTGTTAATTCTCCTTAATTGATTCAAAGCAATTAATTGAGATGACCCAACAGCCAGAAAGAAATTATACAAATGGAAAGAAAACTTTGTTTGTTTATAATGACAACAAAGATTTAATCCCTCTGACGTTTGTCGTCTTTTCTGCTTCAGCCCTTCTGTGAGGTCGACCAATTCGATCATCTAGCCATGAGTAACACTGCTCTATGAAATATTTTTTTCTAAAGATCTAAAGAAGAGAAGCTGTAAAATGTTTACGAATTTTCACCAGCTATTATCTATTGCCCTATCTTCCTTTTAAAAAAGTGAATTGGAGAGAAGGGAAAAGTATAAAAGAGGAAAAAATACATCAAAAATTCATGATCTTATCTATATCTGAGTAAAATCGCTCGAAATCATTGATAGTAATCATCAGCTTTCTTCTCCTTTTCAAAACCATTTCAATTGATTCAAGTGTTCCAAAGGGCCTAACGTTTGATGCTTAGAGACACTGTTTACAGTTTGATGAATAATTGAAAAAGTTGCGGTAGGGAACAGAAGTCTATCACTCAAACAGATCGAAGAATGAAGAATAGAAAAAGTGAAAGCAAATGTTTAATAGAAATGAAATGAATTACCAAAATATTTCTAAAGTAAAAACACTCTTTAAATAGGTCGAATTCATGCTAAATTTGGTCAACATCTCTTTAAAATTGGATGAACTACCCTTTTCTCTTTCGTAAAAGAAGAATGTTTGTACAAACATCTGCCCTTACAAATGCAAAACAGTGGGTTATAATTGGACAAATTCTGGAGCAGGCTTTAAAACATTAATGGATAACCCGTAAACAGCAAGTGCAAATAAAGGGTAAAGCCTATGAAAACAATCATTCACCAAAGCTCAACCGAAAAACCAGTCATGACAGTAGAGATTTGTGTATACAAAGACAACCATTGAAAGTTGCATACACGAACACACATAAATGCATAAAACCGTATGCTAAATTTCTATAACATAATAAGCCCAACTTCTCCAGTCATTAAGAAAAACCTCATCAATTTCAATCTTTTCAAAAAATGTGGTTCCCTGATGACAATGAACGATAAAGTTGTTGATAAGGTTTGAAACATTTTTAAAACAAAAGGAAACGTTATGATGATGAAGATAGAAGATGGTGCGTTTGGCAGACACTTATCGGATAAAAGAACAAAAAAACTAAAATACAAAAAAATCTAATCAACAAAAAAAACGGTCGCACTGAGATTAAAAAACACAGACCAACCATTCAATGATCATCGAAACTAAATTCTCCAATGGATCAATCCTTAAGATGGAATACAGCATGTTAACCAATCAATAAAGTGGTCACTTTTAAAGAGAACCCAGACATGGCCGATTAATTTGCTAAGTAACACTAAGTGAGGACTTTAAAAGTCCCACTAAGTACTAAATTACTTCATTTCTCCAAAAGACTTTTTATATGAGGATTGGAATAGAAATATACAATGATAGACACATAGTAGCGTTTCATGCGATTGTAATGAAAAGATTAGCAACTAGATTTTAAAGTTTTAATTACTAAAAATTTCAAAAAAGATGGAGGTGGAAAAATTTCAACAAGCAAATAAAATGTTCGATTATAAAAAAATGTTAGGAAACAGTTGAAAAAGATCAGGTTTCCTCAACTACAAAAGCAATATATAAACTGTGACATACTGTGCCTAGCATTATGACTACTCATTATAGTAGTCATGTAGAAGTGAGATATCACAGCAGCATTGTGACTTCCAAGTTGAAAGTGAGTATAGTTCATCGTTCAGTTATACGTGGTGATTATGGTTTGGTACAAACAACTCATAAAGATCATAGAAAGCAAGCTAAGTGATATTATTAGCTTTAAATAAAAACTTTGTTGAAACCCCTACAAACTACTTAAAAACGGTAAAGCCGAAAATACATCTTACAAAAATATTATTTAACTGATTACTGTATAAAAATAAATTGCTTCTTTCATAAAAACGTTCAAAGTGAATGACGCAATGTTAAAAAGTTCCTACCTAATTGTAAAGCGTTTCCACTGTTGCTTCCAAACGACTTCCATTGTTATCCTCACCAAGCCAAAAGTCTGAAAGAATAAAATTGTAATAAAAGATAGACACATTTTTCTGTAGAAAGAGAAATAGAAAAAAAAATAAATATATCAACATTAGTTGTTGAAGAAAAAAACTCGCAACCTCCATTTAAACTTTCAAATATAAAATACATATTTAAAGAAAAAGTTGTGATGTTATTCTGGATGTAAAAATAATAAAAAATTATGCAGTTACTTATCAGTATCTTTGAAGTAAAATATATTTGCAAGTATGTTTAGCCTACAAATTCATATTGTCAAAATTTTATACAAGCTTGAAGGAAGGTGGATATTTAAAAACAATATTTTTTCATTGGAACCTACAAGATACAAAGCATAAAAATATCGACTCTTTATAATTTCAATCATCCCATTTAGAATTAGAGACAAAGAATTGAGTATAGGACAAGATTATGGTTTTTAACTGATGCCAATTCCACCAAAAATGAGCCAGTGGGTTCACATACAGAGAATACTGCTTTTAAGAGGAGGAAGAGAGCTATACCGTCATAGAACGAAACTATACTTAAATAATATAATGTTATAAAAACACTAAAAATTAAAAGTCATTCGAACTTTTCATTTTCGAAGCTTTTTAAACAATTTCAATTTTTTTATGAAAAAAGACAAAATTTATATATATAATACTATATAAAAATATATACAAACGGACATAATGTATGGAAGTGGCGAAATAATTTTATAATCATCGTCAATCATCTTTTGTTATTTTATTAATTAATCATTACTGCAAATGGTGAACATAATAGCTTCATACACCATAAACATAACAGCACTGTTAGGCACTTGTCGAACAAGTTGTGTTCCTAGGCCACCGTAAAGACCAATCCTACCTTCCTCCTTGTAAACAAGGAAAACTGTTTGAAAGAAAGATCGATACTTTCTTGGTCCTGAATGTTCCTCCTGGCGTAACCTTGTCCTAACAACCTCATGAGGATACGCACACATAGAAGCAACCGATTTGGAAAAGCCTGCTGCTAGCATAAAGTCTGTTACGTTGTTTTTATCTGCGTGATCAGCGCTATGTTCTTTGTGGTATTCGCGTAATAAGCGTTTTAGTCTCTCGTATATCACAAAATGTATAATGGTCTCGATGATTCCAAAGTAAGAGGCTGAAAGTCCACGATAAAAACCTTTTACTCCTTCCCGTCGATACACATCTCGAATGACTCTTTTCATTGTAGAACGCGTCCTAAACAAAAAAGTGAGATAAATTTGTAAATTAACTGAATTATCAGTTTAGTGGAATTATCAAATGAAAAAAAGGAAAGGAATTCTCTCTTACTGTGCATTGAGCTGTAGTCTCGTCTTGATGAACCAAATTGGTGCGGTGAACGTATGAGTTATAAAACCTAAACAAACGTTGAAACATATTGAGACAAATTACACCCTATTTAGCTAGCTGACTACTTCTCTGGTAACACCACTAGGTTAGGTTCTTTAGTCTATTCAAGCTGTGTGGGTATTAGTGTACCAGGAAAATGTGTATTGTAAAATCGTATAATAGCGATCCGTAGACATGGTGGATACTCTAAATAAAGTAATAATTGATTTCATTATGATTAGGATTTAGGCAGAAATATTCCATCTTAACTATTTTAACATGGCCCATGTCTATAAGCGGGAGACATGACGAAGACCCCTCAAACCCGACCCTAAGAGAGACTAATTTTGCCAAAAAAAGGGACCCTTAGAGAGACTTTTTGGTAAATTTTGCGTCCAACTTCAAAATTTCTTCCATAAATATCGAAAATTTCGACTAAAAATTTTTGCCTTTAATAGTGTTCATATTTTTCTTGAATTTTCTTACAAACTAAATAAAATGTTATTTTTTTGTCCATTGCGCAACCATGGTGGCCAACGTCTAATGATTTTAATTTCTGGGTCCTTTAATTTGAATTTCGCTTAGTCTTTGCCTTTTTAATAAAAAGTCATTCAATTGTTTTTAAACTGGAAAACAGTGCATGTTCCACAATTGGGGGAAAATGGAAAAATATCCTTTTTTCACTGAAAATGTGGTCACCCTGTATTGGGACCTGAACCTTTTTGAAAAGTGGAGGAGACTAAATCTTAAGGGGACCTAAATCCCAGTCGGAGCCATGGTAGATATTTAAATAAAATATCATATGCTTGGTTTTAAAGATTGTAACAACAAGAGAAAGAACTGAAAACGGAAGAGGAGAACACAAACCTGCAGAAGCACCAGCACACATGTGAACTAACGGACTGTCTTTATCAGTACCAGAGCGAATAATATAGCGTGATGACTTAGCATAGACTGCAAAATAAATGGCTCTGAAAAATAAAGGTGACATTCTAATTTTACGAGGGCGATATTGCGCATGTTTTATAATAGTATGAGCTTTCACTTTCAAGTAACACGTTTCTTTAAGTTTTGTCTTGTAATCAAGATAAGTCAAAAAAAAATAAAGGGGTATCCATTTTGTTCTCCAAATACCTAGCAGGAGCAACTCCAATGATATTCGGACCAAGCCCTTTGTACAATGATCTGAATCCTTCAGTTTTCACCATATGTCTAAAATAAAAGAAACATCGCAATTTAACACGGCCACACTTTTTATTCTTCCGTTTTTTACCACCTGTCACCGGAGCTTCCATGGACTACACAGTTGAAGTTCTTTGACAGTACATATTTATCATCATTAACTATCAAGGATCTTTTACTTAAAATGAAAAAGCACCATTATTTGGAAATAATTGGCAAACAGACAACATTTAAATTATTGATATAACATGATTGCAATTTTGCATACCTAAGAGAGCCGATAATTCCAGTAGGTCTTGAGGACAGGTATCCAATTCCAGTTGTTGAAAGGTTTAATGATGATGCAGCAACATTAAGAGGGGCATGACCTGATGCTACTGGATGGAAAACAGCTCCTGAAGACTAAAATTAAGTCTAAAGATTTAAGTCATCATATTTAAACTGTCCTCTAATACTTTCTGCAGCTTAACTTCCATACTGTATTCTGTCGCATCATATTTAAAAAGTCAATTTTTGAAAAAAAATAAGTCATGACAAAAGTGGCACTTAAAATTTAGCCTAAAGTCGACCAAAATCCAAACCGAGAAAATCGCTTATATTTTAACTGAAAAAAAACTTGCTTTAATTTTTTTCAGGCTTAAACAGGCTCATCACCTTTTAGTCGACAATAGCGATGACATTTTGGATTTCTAACATAAATTTCAAATCTTTAAAGTTGATTTTCTCAAAACAACAAAAATGGACTTCAAAGACCTTTTAAAATCTGAAGCAACAATACAGATTGGTGAAGACATAATGATGTGGTAAATATTCCCTTGAAAAACTATATTTGCCTTGAAAAGCCTGATTTTTGGACTTAACTTGTTGTCTGCCCAATATCAGTGATGATGTCAGTGGAGATTGTCTGGAGGCTTGACATTGACCTCTTTTTAACTTTGATTTGGGGGGAAGGGGGTTTTAGCGGACAAGGGTTACGCCCACCATGTAGATTAAAATCATATATCCCTTTATTTGATAACATTGATGGAATGGGACATTAATAACAATAACACGGGACGTCTGTATGAAAAAGATCTAACCAAAAGAAAACTGGACAAGTCAAAAGTTTCATTACTGAGGCATAAATGTTTGCAGAATAGACAAAAAAAATGTCAAGCTTTCTATTTTCAAAAAATAAACAAATTACCTGAAAATATTAAGATTATTGACATTTCAATATATAACATTGCGAGCGAAAATTCCAAACATTCTCAGCTAAAGATGTTTTGGATTTTGAACATTGAGTTTTTGCCTATAGTCAAAGGTCAATAGAGGAAAGATTTTCTGCCTTAGGGTTGGTTTAAACCCATAATAATCAGATTCCTTTACAGGAGAATAAAATTTTGTTTAGGTTAATTTTTAGACAAATTATTTCAAAAACTTTTTGTTTTCTTTTAAATACATAAATTGCCTTTCCTTACAGCACACAACCAAAATCAATGGTTTTCCAAGCGCATGTGTCTGACTCAACAAATCCATGAAAACTTATTTGCCATAAATAATAAAAGAGCTCTCGATTACTCATAATTTAATGTTATCAGACACTAGACAGCACAGTTCAACAGCCAGAACCCATTCAGACGTCATGTTTATTTTCATTTTTCCAAGACAAAGATCACTTTTGTTTTCCCGCCTTCTCGTTCCAACAGGAACGAGTCACGTGATAAATATGTGGAGTGCAAAGAGGTAGGGGTGAAGCGCTAAAAGTACCCTGTATATACCTCGCTTAACTTGGGCCGAAAATCTGTACGAAATACAACAAATAGTTTGATACAGGATCATATATCAAATTATATATGCATCAAAGGAAGAAAAAAGCCGTTTTGACAAATATTCCCCTGTAAGTAAAAGGAAATATTTCAATACATAACTAACCTGGAGTCGTGTTTTGAGGACTTCTAAAGGACATGTTACAATTGCTGCAACCGTTCCACCGCATCTAAAATATATGAAAAGTTATTTAATGTAGATTTGTTCAAAACAAGGACTGGCCGCTCCCAAACATACCTTTGGTAGTGGTGTATGATGGTATTGTGGTAACTTGACATGAGACATGTAAAAATTTATGAAGTTCAAAAGCTTTTTGGGTGCAAAGTTTCCTGTGCACGAGATGGTTGGTTGACAGGATTTTGGATACTCAAACCATTATCCCACCTATATCAAAGGCCCATTTTTTTAAATCCTTTTACAATTGGTGTCTTAAGCTGTTTGACCCAAGACAATTTATCATCAAAATCGGGAGGATTTTAGATTTAAAAATCTTTTTTTATGGCCGCGTATGGTTTGCCCAGGGGTGGAAAAAACCTGAAACCTAAAACCCAAGTTTGTCTAGAACCAAAACATTCGAATGGAAACATCATTCTAATGATGCAACAGAAATTCGAATTGCATGAAACAATTTGAATTACGTAAAAAAACATTCGATTTTCTTTCCTTTATCAAAACAAAACAAAAAGAACAAAAACACAGATATTATATATCTTAAAAAAATATGGGTTTATGTTTTTTGTAGTTTGGTGGTTTTATAAAATAAACAGCTAATACTTTCAGAAAGAATAGGTTGCGGTAAACAGCTACAAGATTATTTATTTATGTTGCTGAACATATGGATAACAGATATTTGATTATGTCCCGAAGAGAAGCAAAAGCAGAAAAAGTCAA
>JAUJPO010082105.1:0-10506 GCA_032270745.1 Tiaropsis multicirrata | reverse complement strand
TCCTGGTCGAGAAATGGCCTTTGAAAGAATAAATTTTCACAAAAAAATGATGATTTTTTTAGCATTTTTCAAAAAAGCCTCCTACTTTAGTCAGGAAGCTGGATACCTTTTTGTTTGGATGGGGTGTGAGCTTTGGTAAAAATGATTGAATCTGATTCATATGAGGTTAGTGAACACAAAAAGTTTTACTGGCCTTTCTGAAAGTGTTAAAGGGAAAGAGTGTGTAAGGCGATTCTATACATATTACAGGCAAAAGCCCAAGGACCCCTTAAATAGTAATTTTTGCAATTTTTAAATAGAAGAAAAGGTTTATACTGTCTGATAGAGCTCTTCAAGACGAGCAAAAAAAATGTATTACGTCAAACTCTCAAACTTTCTAGATCAAAAGTTATTTTCACGATAATTGGCCAATTTCGCCCAAATTCAATCCTCGCGAAAATTAAAAATGTTGCGCTTGATTTTCTACTTGATTTTATATTATTTTTTTAATACTAGATACAATATGAAATAGGTGACAACCTTAAAGGTTACGGCGAAGAAACTTCTCGAGGACGACGTCGCCATGTCACGTATGATATATAATACTGATCTTTGTTCTTCATCTTCTGACTATAGAAAATTGGATAGTCCATTATTTTAATTGTTTTCATTCCTCACACTTCGACTTGGCGAAGTAACTTTTGAGAATTTTAAAGAGGGACAACCAGGGATATGGTACAACATAGTGGGCACTCCCCAGGACTTTTTCTTAGGGGTGGGGGTTAAAATCTTTTACCCAAACATGTCAGTAAAAGATAAGTAAGATAAGTTGAGGCCCAACAAACTCAAAGTTAAAGGAAAAATCGAATCGAAACTTAGAATCGCTTTACATTTTTTCCGGTGCCAAGACGCCATCAGAAACATCTGAAGTTTTTTGGGTCTTATTCTTATTGTTGGAGGTTTTTCTATTCTTCTCAAAGGAATTTCTATTGTTCTATTGTTCTTTTTTAGGTGGGTGGATACCTTCTAAAATAGTGATTTAAACCTTTGGAAGTTTTCTTTATTCATTTTGATTTTTAGCTCACAAGAATATGTAGTTGATGGTGTAAATCATATGCGTGTGAGATTTTATTTATCTGGCACTAATAGAAAAGCTACTGTTAATTGTGAAGCTATACAGGTATGTGAATATGATTCTATTTCTCACCTCTATGATGTAGATATAATAGTGGTCTCATAATACCAAGCTAACAGGTTATAGAATAAACCTGGGTTAAGGGTATTTTTCGTCAGTGCTATGACTATATTTACGGAATCGGAATTTTGGCTGATAAATATCCAGCTTTTAGATTTTACCGGGGGTGTCTTTTGAAGTTTAAAAAATAAATTTACGATAGAATAAAAATCGTTGGAAAATATGATTAAAAGCAGAGAATGTACCTAGGTTAGAGTCAAATTTTTTAACTTAAATAATATGGAATGCATATGAAATATTTCTTGAAAAAAATTTGTAATTTTATTGAGTAATTTTGTAATTATTCTTTGCTTGAACAGTAGTGTAACACTAAAAAGCAACGATATAAGCTATCGTGTTTCCCATATTTCTGAGCAAATCAAATAAACAAACTTTTGTTTTTTTATAGACTTCACGAGGCAAATTTGATTTCCGATACATCTTTGTGGAATTACAAGGGTTTCCACCAAGTGAACCAATTATTGTTGTCGATAACAGATAATCACTTTCTACTACTTACTCAAATTTAGTTTTTTTATGAAACATTTCTTTAGTACATATTTTTTAAGCATGGAATTAAATAAAAAACTCGAAACATAAGTAACACATAATGCTTTTATTTGCTCCCACCTTCAAAGTTTCATTTGGCATTGTTTATTCAAATGGTATTTACTAAGAGCCCCGCGGCACCCCCAGTGTTTTGCGTGATTACGTAGTCTGATTTGCAGTGATTGCGTGAATGGAAACCTTTTTCGTGAAATAAAGTTGCATGCGTTATCCATGCTTACAGCTTACGTGATGTGAGTGTGAGTTGCGAGTTTTTGATGAATTTTTCCCGATTAAAAAAAAACGGGAATGCGTGAATTTCTTTTCTCGTACAGTCCCCTTTGCCTTTCCCCCTTTGTTGTTTCTTGGCATAGCATCGCAAACACCTGCGATGCAATGGTTAACCTTTAATTTACTTATTGGTTGGAAAATTTATTTGTATTCTCTTTTTTTCTTTTCCAAAACAAATTTGACACGAACTTGACTGAAAGCCGTTTGAATTAATTATAATTTAATCTTGAATAATTTCAACATGTAAAAATATGCGATATTGTTTCTGTTTTTTTTTGTAGCTATACTTTTGTATACGTTTAAAAATTGATGATAAGTTAAAAATAATGATTCGAATTCTTTAGATGATGAGAAGAAGCATAGCGGCGGCTATCTAGTAAGTTTTCGGTTGTTTCTTATTTGAATATTGAATCCTCATTATAAGTTTATCTTAATCAAAATGTGCTCAAATATGCTGTTTTGTTTTTCAATTCATGTCAAACTACGTCAGAATATAATGAATTTTAACCATGCCGTCATACCCCTGATTTTATTGAAACTTTTTGAATAATTTACTCCTCGCACTCATCATACATGTTTTTTTATTAGAACGTTGTTCCCAAAGAATGTTCTTAACTTTTTTTTTGAAATTCAGGTCTTAAATTGATCTTAAATATATTCTTAACTTTACTGTAAGAAAGCCATTTTAACTATTTTCAAGAAATTCTCTTAAGAAATTATCATTGGAAGACTTAAAATGATCTTAGTCTTTTGCTCTTATAAGATTTATTCTAATAAAAAACGTGTTTATGCGTCAATTTAACAGACGGTTTACATCAATCAAGTGAATCTTTTTTATTTTGACGGTTACCATTTAAAAAATTATATTGTCGGTTTATGTGTACGTGAGCTGCGGGGTATAAATTTGCCTTCATGTTGAAATGAAGCTGTTTGAAGAAGTTTGAAAAACAAGGTATTGAACTTGACTTATTTGTTACTCATTATTTTTGATAACTTCATAACTAAAAAGAAAACTTCCGCGAGATAAACATTCCTGAATTAAATTCCCGTTAAATCGGCGAAATTCTCTGATTATAAAGAAACAAGAATCTAATATTTTGTCAAGGGCAATTAACTATTTTTGCTACTTCCGTTGACTATTGATTTTGAGAGTGATGTTTTTTTACATTGAATTTCTTTCTTTTTTCAACTAGTTATCCAGTAACCATGTCGATGTTGAGAATCTTTATGATTGTGGTGTTATCGTTCTCTTTTCTTTTCGGTAACTCTGTTCAATTCAAAAGTAAGCAAGTTATAATTAAAAGTATATTTAAAAAATACATTTTTTCTTTTCCGCATGGGGAGTTGAGTCTAATGAGCATTAAAAGTTTGAACTACTGATGGATAAAATTATCGATACCCAAACAATGCTCTTGAAAAGCTTAAAAAAATACTAAATTCTTTTAAAGCTTGCGACCGCAGTCGAGGGCGACTCGAAGGCTTCCTTTTCGATAGCTGTCCATCCGAAGGTAGGGGAGGGCGCCGCTTCTTTCCCTGGATTTTCCCACTCACCCTCGCTATAATCCCTTAATGATGAGTGCCAAGCAGGACAGCAGCAAGTACCAGTTTTCTTTGGTCTGACCCGGCTGGGGGTTGATCCCACAACCTTGCGAACGGGAGGCGAGCACACTAACGACTAAACCACCACCGTCGTTTGAAGTTCTTTTAAAGAATTTTTGAACCATGCAAAAGCTGATATTCATGATATGCGTAAGTTAGCATTACGTCTTTTCAAACGGAAACACCCAAAATAGAGGTAGTTTTTGTAAAAAAGAGGGCAAAATCCGGAGTTTTCTGCTGTTTCCGTTAGGAAAAATGACATAATGCTAACTTACGCATATCATGAATAAGGACCTTTTCTCAGAGATGTGATGGATAAAAAACACGGTAAGACTCAGTTCTCACTTGTTTTTACGGGGAGTGCCACAGCCAAGTCGTTTGAAACACACAATATAGAAAGACGTTTTTATTTCCCGAAAATAATAATAACGAGGATGGCATCCAAGGGTGTGAAATTCCCCGAAATCTTTCGAAATGTTTTTAGCAAAATACCGAAATACCGTTGTATCGCTGAAAATTCTTAAAATTTCCGGAATACCCTACCGTTCTTAGTCCTGTTTTCCCGTTATTTCTTTGTCAAAATCATGAAATCCCGTAATACCGTCAAAACATGTCCCGTGATCCCGTTGTTATCTCGGATGCCCCAACCAACCCCTAATAATGGCACTTTTAAACATTATTTCTAACCCTTTTTTATTTTTGTGCTCTAGGAGGCTTTATTTTACACACCAAGGCCCAAAAATGCCTATGTCCAAAAGGTTGTCAAGATGGTTTGTCCTATTACGAAGACTACCAAACACCGGAGTTTTGCTGTATGTCGGGTAATATGATGGAACAGGATTGCAACGGTGAAATCAAGTTTTCTAAAGCACAAAAAAATTTGTTTGATGAATATGGTAAGTTTTACGTAAAGATAATGTTGACGTTCAAGATTTATAGACAACTAAGCTTGCATGCCAGCGTCACATGAATGAATGACATCGCTTCGCTCTTTTTAATCACTAGAACATAGCGGTAATTTCGTGATTTCGTAGCTGTATTTGACTACAGTGGAATTCGTGTAGTTCGAATAATCCTTTCAGTTTTTATATAGTTGAAATAGCCGTCCCAGATTGCTGTAAAAACGGATAAAAATAAAAATAATATTTCACCCAAGGTTTGCTGATTTTCTTCTTTTTAAAATGGAGAGCCATCTAAAAATCATTTCTATAAAAAGAGTTATAAGCCATAGGATGGAAAAATACGGACTCTCTGTTATAACAAAATGCGATAGAAAATATGCGAGAAAATAGAGCTACTACCCTAGCCCGTAGTTACTATTAATACTATATAAGTCTAAAAAAAGGTCTGGGGGTTGAAGAAATCTTCAGTAGCAAGGGCCAATCACAATCCATCAAAACAAAAGCAAAAATAAATTTAACAAAATAAATTGAAAGCCTCAATTCTATGAGATTCAGGGGTGCTTAGTATAGATTTCCTTAAATTACACGAGGTGCCAAATCACAGGGGTACCTACTAATGTGAGTTCTTTAGGGGTACCTACGAATGTCTCTCTTTAGGGGGTACCTAGATTTCAGGAGGGACCTAAATTCTTAAGGAGGACCTAGAACCCCAGTCGGATCCATGTTGTTTTAAAATGAAGTTCAACACTCGATCATGTGTGTAGATCGATTTTCCCGCGTGGTCATTGAGGGTTGTCCTGGAATCGAGGTTGACCCTTCTGATTGGTTGCCTCTTTTTGGCGAAAACAAAAACGCTACAAAAAAAGGCTTCAGTCAGACGTTTCCGCGTACTGTAACATAGATATTCAACGTCTAGGCAATCAAGTCAAGCTCCCACGTTGTTAGCCTGTTCTTACTTTATTACATAAAAATTTCGTGATTTTACGGGGTTTTTTTGTTTCTTTTAAATGTTATTTATTATTGAAAAAAAAAGAAGATAGCTACAAAGGCTAATACAAATCAACCTATTTACAACGAATTTTAGGTCTTTTTAAATGAAGCCGACGCTGTCAATGTAGACTTTACAATTCCTACATAACGTTGGTCTCCAATGCTTAATTTTATCCGTAAAGATTTTCAGGTCATTTAGATGTCGTTGTTCCTCGGGAACTAATTCCCATATTTTTGGGCCTAAGTAAGCAAGAGACTCATCACCATGAAAAACTGTTCTGATTTTTCTCGGTTTGAAAAACATTAGCTGTCTTGTAATATTTGTTTTGTTATCACGGGCAAAAATCTCATCAGTCAGACTGAAATTGTTTGATTTACATTTAAATAGCTCAATTGCGAGATATTGTTCGGTTAAGTTCGGAAAACCCTACAGCAGATCTTATATTGGATCCCGACCGGGAAATTTAAATGCTGCGAAATACGTTTTTTCGATGTTTGCATAAAAAATACAAAGCAGAATTCAAATATAAGATTTCTTGGACCGTAAAAGACCGCGAAATCTGTATACAACAAGATAATTTGATTCAAGCTTGTGATAATGTCAAACAATTTGTAAACTTTTGTTTAGTCCCTCATCCGAAAGTGAGAAAACTCGTCATTGATCCACAGACAAATGAACTGAAAACTAAAGATAAAGGGAAATCATTATTCGTGACCATTTACGATTTGGCTTCGGATTTCAAATCAGCTGGAAACATTTCGTTTGGAAATGTACCAGAAGAAAAGAAACTTTATGTCCATTTCTGTCGTGGTGAGTCGTGTTTTAACGGGCTTTTTCATAATCAAAATAATCCGTACCCCCACCCCCTGTTGAGGATGTCTATTTTCTTAATACCAGCCCCTCTGTACATCCGTGCTAAACATTTCGAACCCATTCCCTCGGACGTCATCGGTCTTCAAAGTACTCTCACCTCCTGGATATCCTATTATATTGTCGACAGTCAGTGGGGGTACATCATATATTGTGCTTTTATGTAAATTTTGTGAGGATAGTTCGCAAATCAGCTCAGTTCATAAGTGTTTTTTTTTTTTTTTGGATATACTTCATAAGAACTTAGGTAACAATGATATTTTCCTAACTGATGACCCCCTTTTGTTTCGCTTTTTCGCAAAAAATTCCTAAAATAGTCCTAACTTTGTTGGATAATTGAACTGAAAACTCGATCAAAATCTTACATCATTTAAATGACTTCAAAATCTGACTCTTACAGTGTAGTGCGAAATTTACCAAAAAAACCGACCCTTTCATTGCATTTTCTTTTTTTCCCCGATTTCTATACCCTTACAGTGAAAAATCTACCTTTAATAGTTTCATAATTTTCAAAAAACTTGCCAATATTATTGTGTTAGTTAAAGATTGAACCAAGTTTTTATTTTCAAAAAAGTTGTCAAGGTTATTGTATTAGGTAAAGATTGAACTAAGTTTTCATTTTCCTTTAGTGGATATTCCAGTCTACATAATGAAGATTACGTCATCTGTTAATTTCGCCATCACTTTTGATTTTGATGGGCATGGTGAATTCAATTTCAAACATGATGATATGTGAGTATACTCCTACGACTTTTTATGCTTAGGCTGGAATATAGACATGAAAATCCGTTTCCAAAATTTTATTACTCGAAGTCACGAATGATGAGATCAGCTTCGCGAAAAAGAGTCGAATTCTTCGCGAAATTCGCGACAGTTTCTCCAATGAAAAGTAGCTAAAATCTAAAACCCCAGAGAAATTTTTTTGTCATTGAAACCCAGTAAAGACTGACTTAGATGTAATGATCTATCTAAGAACTTTTATAAACTCCTCGTTATTGAGTGTATCGTATCCAATAGCTCAAATAGCTTGTCTCTAGCAGACCAAATATATTATTGAGCGACCAAATACCGTTCTGCCGTTGCAACAACGTTGTTTAGACGTTGGAACAACGTCCCGTCTCTGCTGGGTCCCGGAATTCTTTTTGAAAAATGAAACATTTGTATTTATAGAGAAACAAAAAACTACGTACGTGAACTGAAAGATAATGTGACATCAAATGAAATCACAAGTCTGTTTATAGAAGGAATCAATAAGTCTGGCGTTAATTCAAGCAACGTGAAGGTTTTGCAAACTTTTTACACTTCCTTTAAAAATGATATAAGCATGAAAACACTAACTTTAATCGGATTGATTTTTCTCGATTTCTCGATTTCTAGCCCTTTTCGCGAAAGTTTGTATCGCGAAATCGCGTGAAATCTCTGATTCGCGAAATTGGCGTTGGGACTTTTGTTGCTCGCGAAAGTTAATCCAATTAAAGTAGCTTTTTTATCTTTTCATTAGTGAGAAATTTGGTATGCTATGGAGAAACTTAGTATTTTTTAAGATTGCGCTTTTTAAAGCATATGATTATAGGAACCATCTGTAAAATCGCGTAAATTCCTGATCGACTGAGTGCAATCATTTTAAACGTGCCATCTCGGTCTGGCTGAAAACAAGTCCCCCGCAAGGCGGAAGGCATACGAGAGTGTTCAGCCTTTAATGTATGTATTCATTTTGCTTAGATGATACTGAGGGATATTAAGAGTTGACTTTGTTTGAGCGTTGAATGACATTACTATCAACGCTGGGAAGTACGTAGTCGAACATAATAGTGGGCGAAAATTGATACATGCGAAAAGAAAAATTTATTGTGCACGAAAATTAAAGTCTGTTGCAAAAAGATTGTCTGCAAAACTCTCTTCCATGTAAAAACCAGGAGATTATCACTTATTTACTTTTTGTTTCTTTCGTCCTTTCCTGGTTTCTACATATTAACTGTTTTAACTGGTTTAACTGGTTTTTACTGACAAAAAAGTTAAAGAAGTTGTTTACTAAAAAAACAATTTTTTTTTTTAGATTGTTGTGGAAAGTGTAACATTGGGAATAAGCATTTCCTATGATGCAAACAACACTACCTTAACACCAAAATCTCAAAGTGAGAACCCTTTTTTAATTTATTTGATAACAACTTTCCGTACCACTTTCATCGTGTGTGTGTGGTACGCATCGATCGTTTACCATCTCTTATCTCTTTATCGAGTTTGAGGGACTAAATAAACAATAACGAGGTCTATGTCACCAGAATGCGAAAAATCTAACGTGTTTTCCAGCATGGTAACACTAAACAATGTCTTTGAGACACGATTTTTCACGATGATCGGTTTGGCCAAAATTATGATACATTAGATTAGTTAAAGAGAGCTTTTGAGTGGTATAAAATAGGTACAGGAAAAAAATAATTTTGAAATAAAAAAAAAATACCCCTAGGGTTTTGGCTGGGGAAAATAAATAATGACCGAAAAAAGGTAAGCCCATGCCCGGGTTTTAAGGGATTTTATTTTGAGTGATAATAAAGTTTTAAAGAAGGTTTGGAGAAAGTTTCAGCTTTACGTTATTTCTTTCCCACAAACAGCCTGCTTTTATCTACCACGACCTCGCTAGAGGCCTTTATATTTTACAATTTGTGTTGTGCCGTTTGTTTAGAGTTTTTGTTTGGTAATGAGGGATAGATGTAATGGGCTTTTTTCCCCTTATGTTTTCGACATTTACGGATGTTCGCCAACTGGATACCCTACTCTAGGTTGATTGATTTACTTTATAAAAGCAAACACTGTTTTTAGGACCTTTATCAGGTTTAGAAAGTACCTAAAGCAAACTAGTGATTGCAAAGATAGAAGATCGATCCTATATGATCCTTTAGTGCATTCACGGGTAGTGGTTTTTTCATCAGAAGGCCGGTCTCCTCTCGTTTACTTTTTTTTTGTGTTTGAAAATTTCTTAGAAAAGATTACGTCACCTGGAAAAAAGAATCGCGCTAAAGAAAAAAGATTGACATCTGTTTTTCTTTTATCGAAGTCGCGTGTGGCTTGTAGTCATTTTCAACCAATCGGATGGCTTCATTCATTTCGAAGCCGATGGTGGTCTAGTATATTACGTCATTTAATTAAAAAAAATATCGAGTACTGCGATGAGTGGTCTCTACTCGGCTTTCACCGAGGGCAATTTTTTAAACAGCAGCAAAGCATAGTAGAATAAAATATCAACAAAACATGATTTTTCCATTCTATTTTTTTTAGACCTTGATTGTTCATACAAGGTCAAAGTTTATACCAAGAAGGAAACAGACGAGATAATCGATGAAGATATAACAATGAAACTTTTTGATTCGCCAACGCTGAATTTATCATATATCATTCAATTGAAAGATTTCAACAACGCCATGAGGTAATTTTTTGGATCAATCCTTTGTGTTTTCACCGGCCTTCTAACAGTCAAGAACAACTGCAAATCCTAAATAGCTCCTTGCGTAACCTCGCTATTCGAGTTCGCGAAAATTAGCCCAATTAAAGTATTCTATTGTTGTTTCTTTTAAAATTCACCCTCTATAATGAGGCCATCCGTAAATATTGTATGTTTCCGGTCCACGGGTCAGTAAAATTCTGTCCACCCGGGCGGCTGAGAATTTTTTTTTTTTGTAAAATTCAAGTCTAATAGTTTTCAAGCTAAATGGCCGTATTAAGTTTCTCAGATTAAATCAGTCTCTTTTCTATTCTTTTCTTCAAATCGATTATCGTTGGAAATGACGTATAATTTTTGTTGATATTAAGCATGATTGTCAGACTTTTACAATCCCAACAAAAAAACTTTTTCAACATCGGCCGATGTCACCGTAGAATATTACTTCCCAAAATTTATACTCCCCAGTCATTATTTACTGGGAAATAATTACTCCCCAGTAATCTTTTCCCAGGAAATTATTACTCCCGAGAGTATAAATTTACGCGGAAATTTTTACTCCCCTGATAGTACAGTGGAAACTCTAATTAGCGGACACCATCGGGGAAACGGATTAGTGTCCGCTAATTAGAGGTGTCCGCCTTTTGGAGGGTTTTCT
>JAUJPO010082094.1:0-10507 GCA_032270745.1 Tiaropsis multicirrata | reverse complement strand
CTTTTTAGCCCGTTGGATAGGCTCATTTTGAATTTTACAACCTAGAAATTTCATTTAGATTTATCTATCGGTGGCATTTTTAGCTATGGCTAGTTTTAGCGTTATTGTTTGAAACTTGGTACCGGTTAGTGTGTGGGGAGTACGGTTTATCGGTACATCCGTATTTCGGGATTAAGATGTAAAATCGATCGGTACTCGGAATTTCAACCACGAATCGGTATTGGTAATTTACACCTTTTTTTTGGTCGGTATTTCGGTATTTCTTTACAAAACATTTTGGAATTATTTTAGGATCTTTTTTTCTTGGATAACATTCCTAAATCAATACCCCGGTGGGAAATTTCCCTAAAATGGACAGAATAAGCCAATCTAGAAAGGCCAATTTTTTAAATCAAAATCTTTTAGGCTTGTCGATTTTTATTTTCTCAAACTCATCCGGGTGAACTTTTATCTATTACCTGGGCAAATTCTCGGTCAGAATAAAGTTATTTTTCTAAATAAAAAATCACTCTCACCGATAGAGGATAAATTATTGAAATTACCTTAATTTCTTAAAGCTTTTGCACTTTCTGGCCGCGCTAAAATTAAATGCGCGCGAAATAGTGACAAGTAATTTTAGTTATTTTTAGGTTTCACAATAGCTTTGCCTTTGGTAGCGTCAAAACATATTCGCTAACTGTTCTTTTGTTATCTCCCTTCGTTTTAAAGACCATTTCAAACACTAAAAGTATCGTTTTTGTTGAATTTAATAATAACTTTGTTTTTAAATTTTCAAAATTTTGAAAATGTACCACTTTTTGATAATGATAAAATTAAGGGGGAGCGTGATAAAACTTTGGGTGCGCGAAACGGAGTTTTTAAGGGACGCGCGAAAATAAAATGCGGCCCAAAATTAAGAGAATTATCTAACCTCCAAAATTACCCGAATATTCCCCCTATGAAAACAATTCCATACCATCTTGATGTCTTTGTATTCAAACTCAAGCGCATTAATTTGATGTTTGAAAAAGTTTGATGAGAAGTAATGAATAGACCAATAATCTTCGTCTTTCTTCACCAATTGCATTTCTTCCCAAAACGATACTTCAGTACTGCCATAAAGAAATAAAAAAAAAAACTTTAATATTCTGTAAAACTAATGTCGGAATAAGACGATTATCGAGTCCTGGCTGAATACAGGGTGGTTAGATCTAGCAAATAAAAAATATCAAACCCAGACCTCGCCTCTCCCCTACCATTCTCATGGTGAATACAATCGAAATGAAGTTTTTAACGAATTATAGATGTGTAAAGAATCAAATCCAGGGCCCACGTTAACGGGTGGGCAGGGGCTCCACTTTTTATGCATAAATAAATTTTTCCAAACATTGACAAAAGCCCTGGGTGAATAATTAAAAAACTTTTCCGATAAGCAACACACAGAAAAACAAGCCCTTTTAAGCTGTGTCAGTACCTTACAATTCCAGGACATGGACCCTGAAGCCAAAAAAAAGAAACTTACTCTGGGACGAAAGTGTTTTTAACATGCTCTAACAGATCATAAATTCGTTTTCTGGATGAGACATCTTCATCATTTTCAGAATTAGCAACTTTCAAAGTGCATTCTAAGGTCTTCTTGCATAGCGTGACTGCAATGGAGGTCTATAAAATAAAAAATAATTATCTTCAGTATTTATTTCAAGCAGCTACATAGCTGTTACGATGCAACTATAAATTCACGAATCCCAGTTATGGTTTATTAAAGTTAAAGTTATAGTGTTTTAGTGATATTTTTCGAGATATCTTAGCATGTATGTGCCATTTTTGGCACATGTAATACATTTAGATGATTAATTTCGTTGGTGATTAATTTTCACCATTTTTGCGACGAAATTTAAATCCTCTTGAAATTTTTATTTCATGCTTTTTGCTCAAATCCTCTAGGAAAATGAGAGAATTTAGGTGAAAAAAAAAAATTAAATACTCGCAAAATTTTAAATTTCTTGATTCGCGAAAATAAGTTCTCGGCAAAAATAAGTCCCCACGAAAATTAATTATTAGAACAACGTATGAGTTTCAGTTAAGACGAGTCCTCCCTTGTATCAATGCTTGATTGGAAACGGATCAAAACTAATGAGGCTAGCATATCAGAAGATGACAGTGGAGTTTACCTTCTTAGTTGTCGGATGGTCTTTAAAATTACCAAAATTGCCAAAGCCACTCGAGCTTTCTGATCCATCGAAGTCACCAAAATCAGAGAATTCATTTTTGTCTTGATCTGCGCTTCCAAAATCACCAAAATCATTGGGTGTAGATTCAGTCTTTTTGCTATCAGCAAAATCGCCAAATTTTGTTTCTGTGGAGGTACTGGTATTGTTTTCGTATGCTCCAAAATCACCAAAATCATTTGGTGTAGAATCTTTATTCTCAGGGCCTTTGAATTCAGAATCTGGTTTGTCTACATTCGTGCTATCTAAAGCACCAAAAGCACCAAACCCATCAGATGAAGTCTCTGTCTTTTCATTGTTGTTACCAAGATTAATGAATTCAGATTCTGGTTTCGTTGCAGTTGTGTTACCAGCATTGCTGTCAAAGGCACCGAAATCGTTTGATGTAGATTCTGAGTTTTTGCCACTAAATTCACTAACTTCGTTAAACTCTGTTTTCACTTCTTTACTTTCAAAGGCATCAAATTGTCTAAAGTCATTGGATGAAAATTCAATATTATTGTCAGTGTTATTGGCTAGTGATATCGGATTTACTGTTTCATTATCTTTGCTAGTATCAAACGCACCATCAAAATTACCAAACTCAGATTCTTGTTTCGTTTCCTTAACATTACTATCAAATGCATCAAAATCGCCAAAATTATTTTCAAGCTTTGTTGATTCCTTAGCTATTTCATTGGCCAAATGACCAAAATGCTTGTTAGTCGTTTTAGATGCATCAAACTCATGAGACGTTTCATCAATGTCGCCAAAATCACCAAAATCAGAGGTAGGTTTTTCAGATGAATTAATTTCATAGAAATCAAGATTGTTTTCGTTTTTAGCTGGCACATGACTACCATGTGTTGATACGTTATCTAGAGAACTGAAGTTGTCAAAATCATGATCAGATTTTTTAGTATCAAAAATATTTTGATCTTGTAAATGAGCACTTTTTGAACCATCATCCATCTCAAACGATGCAAAATTATCAAAGCAATCATCAGTCGCACTAGAATTTGAAGCATTATCTAAATCACTTTCAATTTTTGGAAACTTTTGTTTTTCTGAATTTTCAACATTTTCAACAGCAGTTGGAATTGCTTCCTGAAAGTTATTTGACAAATCATTGTCATTGTTGGAAAAGTCCTCAAAAGTCTCACTGTTGTCAACTTCTGGTTTTGTTACAATGTTATCATCAAAAGCACCAAAATCGTCTTCATTTTCATTATTTTTACTGAAATCAGAGTCTGATTTGGTTTTATTGCTGTCAATAGCACCAAAATCACCGAAATTGTTTGAATCTGATTCATTTAGTTCACTATTGTTATCAAAATTGCCAAGATCAGCAACATAAATTTTACTTTCAGAAGGATTTATTTCTTCCGAAGAAGTACTATGAGCTGGTTTTTGAGTTGAATTAACAGAGCTTTTTGGTAATTGCATATCATTTTCACTATTGGTATCAAAACTTTTAAAGTTATTCAAAACAGGTTCTTCAGGGCCTTGTTGGATTATGTCTGACTTTGGTAGAGTAGGTAGATTCAAACCATTATCAATATTCGAAAGATTTGTAGATTCATGTGAGATGTTCTCAGCTTGAGTTTCCATTCCATTGAAATCCCCAGTATCATGTTTGGAATTGTCCAATTCTGTGGTAATGTTACAATCTTTCTTTAGAATATCAAAATTCTCAAAGTCTTGTGATTCACCATCAAATTCATTATTCTTTGACGTTTGATCAACAGGGGTGGTTTTGAAATCCTCATTTGAAATGCTGGACGTGGAATCCATTTTTTCCACAAATATTATTGAATTGGTTTCTTTTTCTTGCATTGCTGGTGGTGTTACATCTTGGTTGACAATTATGTCACTGAAGGATCCAAAATCATTGTTTGATGTTTCACTTTCCTCAATTTTCAAATGTTTGTTAGAGGTTATATGTAAAGGATTGTCAAATCCACTGAAGTCTCCAAAATCATCTGCGTTATCTGTCCCTGAATGTTGTCCCTCATTGACATTGTTATCGTTGCTTTTTGACTCGTCAAAATTATCTTTTTGATAGTAAACATTATCAAAATCATTAAACTCATTTTTTCCATTACGGAATGTCGAAAAGTCTGTAAAGTCATCATTATCAATTTTTTTATCATTAGAAGAATCGTCTTTGAAGAAAAATCCAAAACTCGATTCTTCATGGTTTGATTCTGCATTTCCATTCTCAGCAACAACGGAGGACTTCAATTGCAATGTATAATCATTGTTCTCATTCTTTTGACTCAAGAAGGTCTTATCGTTTTTATCTGGTGGTGAAAGAGGTGGTGGCGAGTTGCTCTGCCAAGCAGCAAAACCATCATTACTAATACTTTCATTGGCAGAGTTGTTTGATATAAAGCCAGAAAAATCACACCAACTATCAGCTCCGCTTTGATTTGTACTCGAACTCTCTTCAAATGTTCCAAAATCATCTGGTGGTGGACTTGTTTTAGTTGGACTTATATCAGGTGGTTCAGTGTCAAAAATTGGTGGAATAGGTCCTTGATGAAACCCATACCCTGTATCATTTGATGTCATTGTTTTATTTTTCCTTGAAATAGAAAAATCATTAATCAATTATTAATATTTGTATTGTAATCATTTTCAAAAATTCAAAGAAATCATAAAATAATGATAATGAATCGACAGATCCTGCACTAATGTACTTCCCAGTTATCTCAAAGGTAACGAATCGAGTGGGAATTGAACCCACGACCTCTCGCTTGCCGGGCGATTGCTCTCCCAACTGCGCTATCGGTTCGCTGTCATTACACTAGTTCGTAGTAGACGAGGGGAGCGTCGGAGCGCTCAATGTTACCATCCGGTACCTGAATTCTAGGAACTAATGTAATTGCAGCGAAATGATGCACAGTCAGTGCCCAATTTCCAACCAACCCATTATATTTGGGAGAACTGTTAAGCTATGTACATTGAGGAGAGGCATATTAGCCCAACGGAGCCCCGTTTTCGACATATTTTAATTACGTGAAAGTGAAAATGATTTAAGGGATGATATCATCTAATTGAGTCAACCCGGTAAGCCAGGCAACCTCCACATAAATAACCGCTTGGATAAAAATAAGTTAAAACTAGCCTGTATGCTTAACGTTGGTTCGTTCTGTTTGAAAAGGTAGTCCCAAACATCGAGTACACCATCCATGCGGCTACTGTAGAACACACCAGGACGTACAGGGCTCCAACAACCATCTGTCAAACAGGACATATGCATTCTAGGAACAAAATAAACTTTTAGTTTGGATCTATAGTTTGACCGAATTAAAATTTGATCCCCGGCATAGCATTATTTTATAAGCGTTTTTTAGCTCAGATTTCGTGTACAAGCTAGCCATTATAGGGGTATGGTAAAACCCAGCCGGAGAAAAAAAGCGCTCGTTTAAGAAAAACAACAAAAATAACATTTATACAGACTTTCTTTTGAGGTGTAAGAGTAGAGCGTAATAAAGAAGGTCCGCATAATTTTTTTGTACATTTTTGGTTTACACTATGGTTTTTGGTCGTTGGTGAATGGAATATTCTTGTTTGATGAATAAGCATATTTTGTTTTTTGTTGAATACTGAATATTCAAAATGTTGAATACTGCCACCGAAAACTATGGTTTCATAATAATAACAAAAATTACAGTGTGTGTCAGAACAAAAAAATTATGAAAAGCGATCTTACTTTGTCCACATGATGGATGAGTCGCGAAGGTCCTCAGACCAAAGCTAAAGCACAGAAAGAAATAAGCATTTTAAAGTTTCCAATCCTTTGCAAAAATGGGATCAATACATAAAGACCACTGATTTCGACCATAATTCAATGGATCGGGCTTCCCACTTTCAATATTGTGTCCATTTTTGACAAGATATCCTCAATGTTATTAGCGTTTTTGGGAGAGGAAAGGCAGAAGAATCGGAAATAACATTGTTGATTTTTTGTAAAAAAAAACACGTGTTTTCATATGAAATCAGTAAAGAAAGTCACTGATTAACGTAAACAATAGACTGGATTCTAATCATAGCTGAAGGTAAAGTTAAAGGTAAACAAGCTTTGCTAGCGCGTGCAACAAACGTATTCCTATTGGCTAAACTCATAGACCATTAAATTTTCTGACCAATAGAATAAGAATGTGTTCGCTGTGGGCGCAGGTCCTATCTTCTATGATTAACTGGGGACAGCGAACTGGCTTATATGGTTGCTTTTTCAGTCCAGCAAGTAAAGTCATTTTAAATATAATAAATTTATTACAAAAATGTTAAAATGTAAAAAACTCTTGAAGTTTTTCATATTACATACCCTTGCAACCCAGTCTCCAACTGTCAAGAAATTTTTCGGGAAAAATGGATTCCTCTGCAGAAAAAAAAACAATCATTCATTTTAATGGCAAAACAGTGTTCATTGTTCACTGCGTTCCTTCGGCAGCCACCAAAGAAGGATTTTTGCATAAGATTTTGAAATATGCATAATATTCAAGAACAATGCTACGCTTTTTTAAGATTAAATTGTAGTCCAGGTGATCAACTAATGGAATAATGACGTGAAACTTTCCACTAGAGCGTAACAGCATTTTACCAATCAAAAGCTAAAAAGTTAAGATTAAATCACCTTTTTTTAATGAAAGATGCAATAAGACTAAGGAGAATTTTTATCTACTGCTGATCGAGAGGCCAGATTAGGTTTCTTGGGTAAAGTGGGCAAGAACGGGTCTGCGAAACTCGACTCATATAACGTAGCATAATGTCTTGGAGAAACTTTAACTCATTTGACTTCATACCTGGAGCGCATAAATAGGCCCATAATGTTGATTAAACGAGCAAACGATTTTATCTGCCGGTGTTTTCGCTTTCCGATTACAGGACAGCACGACCCCTTGTTCAGTGCCCACCATAAATTTGGTTGGCATGGTTGGCTCGTATTCGAGGACAAGACCACCCATTGGTTTGTTTTCCTTGGGGTTTTTATTGAGATATAGATGTTCGGTTGGTTCGCCCAGCTTTCGTATGTCCCACCAGTATATGTATCCATCTGTGCTTGTTGTAAAACATTCAGTACCTAACCAAAAAGAAAAAGTGAATGTTAAAGCCAATGTAGGGTTGAGAGACCATACGCCAAGTCAGCCGTACAATAAGAATGGTAATTAAAAATCGTAAAATCTATTCGTTTTTAGACATTCCAATCTTCGAACGTTTTGCAACTTCAGCACATTTGACTCGACACTGCCTTTTAAACCGGCAAATTGGCTTTTTTAAGCTTTTTTGGCTTCTTATTTTACCCTATCCAAAAGCAATTGAGTGAAAAAGAAAGATTTCAGTGATTCATAAAAAATGATGGCTTTTAGAACGTTAAAAATACTCAAAAATGTCATTTCTTTAAAAAATATTTTTGCTTCCTAGAATCTTATTTCAAGATTTTTACAATTCAATCTCAAAGGTTAAAAGGCATCGATATTACACAGTAGTAAACATGCTTTCTTCAAATGGAGCTGAGTTAAAATGATATACAGAAAGAATGTGTATATAGTTCCACCATTAGCATTGCAAAGAGCCTTCTTTCTTATACAGACCTGTTTTTGACTGTATGAACTTGACATCGTAAACCGGATCTCTGTGACTTTTCTCGATAGGTGTAACTTCAACTGGTTGGGAACCTTTTCTTGTATCCCAAAACCCTAAAAAAGCATAAATGTTAGGCTGTATTGTTGATCAAATAAAGTAAACTTCCAAGAAGGCTAAATTTTATGTCTCCCTATGATTTCATATAAAAATACCTCAATACATGTCTCAATGACCTGGAAATTTTCATGTTTGTGGGCATAATAAAGAAACATAAAACCCACATTGGGACATCAAAATCGGAATTTCTATTTCTATTCAAAACTTGATGAGGATGACGCATTTTAGTAAATCAAAATATTTCGTGAGGATATTATGAAAACTTTTGTTATTGAATGTTGATGAGCCTTTTTCCTGTGGGGAAGCTTCCTTTGCAAATTTTGACCGGGACAACGGTTTTATGGACCCATATTTTCCACCAGGTCTGTGAATTATACATTACCTAATTGTCCATTATAGCTTCCAGCCACAATAACGTGTGCATCTTTGGGATTATATTCGATAGAAACAAGTGGCGAAACAGGTTTTAACGTAAAGTCTGGTTTGTTTGGATTTTCTGAAAATAATAAAAAAACACAATAATAATTTTCAGAATAATTTTGATTCAAAGACCAGAATTACCAGAAAGATCTCATAATAAGGCCATACTATAAGATTTTAAACTTTTTCACTTTTCAAGATCTTGCAAGATTGTAGTATGTAAGATCCTAATATCTTAGATGAATGGTTTTGTATTATAATAATGCAAGAAACTCCAAAATATCACAAGACAAAATCCTGATAAAGTCTAGTTTCTATGGGATTAAAAAATTGCTAGTATTTCAATCGTTGATTTAAAATACGATAGTTCTAGATTCTTCCATATTGGTTATGGACAAATTATTCATTATTTTGGGAAATTTCAAAATGAGACAGGAAAAAAATGGAAAAAATGGAAACCCGACTTACAGTTTAAAAAAACAACAAACAGACACATACCTATATCCCAAATGTATGAATCAAAACAGGTGTCAGGACTAGATTTCTGAAATTCAAGAACAGAATACGCAATGGCAAGCTTTTGTGCACCGTCAGGAAACCATGAAATTTTGGTAGCTGTCCTTTTAATATCGTTTGGGTCCCTGTAAAAGTGGATAACAATGATGTAATCAAACTAATGTAAAACTTCAAAAATTGTCTTTTTATCGAACTGTTCAAAACATTACGTAATGGTTAGCTAAGAGCTGTTGACTTCAGCTTAGAATGAAGAAACTGAAAAAACGAAAAAAATAATATTTTATACTGAATTTAATTTGAATGACAAAAAAAAACTTTAATAAATCGCACATGTTGTTTATGTTTACTATTTCAAATTCACGTTTGAATGTTCTTCGGTTTATAATTATGAAGGGAAAGGTAAGAACCAAAAAATGTTCAAAATAATGAGAATAAACAAGCTAGTGATTTAATGTAGCCAGTCTTTTCAGAAGTTTATTTTTTTCCTCTTAAATTCTTAAACAGTTAATGATAAAACACTTCGCACCTAAAAACATTTATGGTCTTTGCTGATGGTGTTTCATTGATACAATCACCTATCACATTACCAAAATATTCTTCATAAATATCAATTGCATTGTTCTGTTGTATACACCTTTCCATGACCTGTCAAAATAACAATGTGCATGTACTTTGACAAATCTACAACACTGTTAATCCAGAGGAGAGGCACTCAAGTTAAAAATGACGGCCAGAAGTTGCACTTTCTGATTCAAACCGCTACAGAACCGATTAAATCGGACAATATAATCAAAGAAGAAACAACAACAGCAGTAACTTACATCCCCTAGATTTTGTATAGTGTTAATATATTGTTCATCTTTTTCAATTTTCTTTCGAAACCTCATTGTTTGCTCAATTTCAGCAGGATTGATATCTTTTGGCCATCCACCTTCTGTATGGTTCATACCACGATTTTCACATTCGAATCGCTCCGTATTGACCTACAAAAATAAAATAAATGTTTTGAAAAATAATTTAGTGGGTAAATTATTTCTCAAATTTATTTTTCATGTTTCAAATTCCACTTATTCTAGATCTGACTTAAACAAGATATCTAAATGCCTTGAAATCAGATGATTAAAGAGATTCATTTTGAGACACCAACACAGACACAGACAGAAAAACTCTCTACCTCATGCTCTGACATTTCTTGAACACATTGTATACCAACATGACAGGGGTTTCTTTCAATGTAATCTTGTGATAATACTTCATCAGGTGCAATGTCAACATGAAGTTCTGCTTGCCTATCTGTAAAATTACATTGCCGACCAAATTCTGATCTTTTCTTTGTGTAAACGTATACAATTTCCATTTTTTCAGTTTGACTATATTTTCCAATTTCTTTTTTTCTGAAAAAAAAATCAAAATTAAAAAATTATGGTCACACATTACGCCAGGAGTGTGTTTAAAAGTTAAAGGTGTAAGAATTGCATTTTCGCAGTACTGTAGGAATCAGAATTAAATATCTTGAACAATAATACCATAAGGCCATCCTTAAAAAGTGGTTTGTTTCCGGTCCGCGGAAATTTTCCTCACCCGGGCGACCGGGATTTCTTTTTTTGCAAAATTCGAGTCATTTAAGTTTTTCTTTTGACAATGTTGAAGCCTCAAATCCCCTTATTATTGACTTT
>JAUJPO010082083.1:0-10510 GCA_032270745.1 Tiaropsis multicirrata | reverse complement strand
TATTTATACCAATTTTTCTTCTTTCTTCAAACTTTTACATTGTAAATTTATTAGGGATTTCATATTTGACACACAATTAATTAGATGAAAATTAGAAATTAGTACTAATAATTAGAGGCGATAAATTCCTTCCATATGGCCAAAATAATTTATTTGTACTAATTAGAGAACGGATTAAATTAGAAGAATGGCGGTATTACAATATTATAGTTGTTTTCAAATGAAACCGACACCGTGAATACGGACATGACGCAGTGCTCCAATGCTTATTTCCTTTTTAAACTTATTCAAATGATCCAAATATTTATATTCCGCAGGCACAAGCTCCCATATCTTTGGTGCAAGATATGAGAAAGATTCTTCTCCGCTATAACAGTTCTTACTTTTCTTGATTTAAAGTAAGGCAGGTGTCTTGTGCTAATATCATCTTCACTACGCAAAGAAGTTCCCATAAGGGGACGGCAGAGTGAGAACTCACTACAAAAAGCAAATTTATCAAAACATTAGATGCTACAGTAATCTAAAGAAGAGACATCTAATTACAAAGTGAATTAAAAATATTTAAAACTTAAGTATTCACAGTTACCTATAATCCATCTTCCGATAGTACGTAAGTCTCTTTGAAAAAAACCGCTTGAATAAAAGAGACAAATTTTTGTCTCGATGCTTCGTTCTCCAAACTCGTTTAAGAGAATTTACTGCGGAAAACTTTCTAAATCTTGCTAATCATTATCATCATCATGTTTCGAACGCAATCGAGGAAACAATTGAACTATGTAAAGTAACTAAAGTTCTTGTTTTCGAAAATTTTTCTTTGGATATTTTGATTTCGAAAGTACAATATAGTACAATTTGTATAAGGAGACAATATTATGGTTATATATATACAACTTTCACAATAAAAATGTTTCAATTTCAAAAAAAAGAAAAACAAACTACTAGGTTACTTTGATTAAGAAACGCATTTTTAGGGTTAATTGAATTAATAGACCTTTTCATAAACTACGTCACGAACATCAATTGCCCCCCTTTCAAGTTGTCAAGGTAATCAATTCTCCTATGGATTGCTGTTAAAAATTATTAGTTTGATTGGAGTCCCTTGAGAAATAATCACCATAGTAATGTGTTTAAAACGAGGCAAGTGTAATTTATGTAAAGGTCTATCGACTTAGGAAAAAGGAAACAAAAGCTACGCACAGAAATAGTCTATTATATTTTGTGTTGATGCTGCCAGAGGCGGATACAGAAGATGCTCAAACCCTTTGACGGAGAGTGTTGACTTCCATATAAGGAAATATCAGCAAAAGTCACACTCTGGCGTCGAGTTCCTTTTGTATCCGCCACTGCATGGCTGCAGCTGTAAAAATGGCTCGTTGCTGGAAATATAATAGAAAGAAAAAGAATTTCAAACTTCACGTTCATAAGCAGTAAAAAAAGCTCAAATACTAATAAAGAGGTTTTTAATAAGAAAGTAGGCAACACAACAAAAAAGCTAAAAAGCAGTTCTAAAATTTTAAAAAGCTTTCATTTTCTGAAATCTTCTTTTAAACTTGCTCAATACATTTTCCCAATTTTCTCAGAGAAAACTTTTGAAGGAATTGCAACAAAGTTAAAGAACATTTCAGAAAATCATTGCTTGGCAATACACGCTTGTTCATAAGAACAATGATAAAAAGGCCAAATGTTAAGAACAAACTTAAAATTACTAGTTCTTAAAATAAAGCGTGTAATAAAATTTGAAGTTACTACGAGAAATGGTAATATCAGATGTATACAATAGTAATATGTCAAAAAATCCTATAAATTTGAACATTATCTGTCTAAATAATTACATTCCACCGCTATATAAGTCAAAACTAAAGAGAAGTTCGTTGAAAACCATCGAATCATTTATCATACATACACCTTTTTTTATAAGCAAATCATCAGCTTTTTTAGGGCCCAGGCTGAGCATATGCTTAGAATTCTATTGTTTTGTATATTAACCCTTTCCGTGCCGAGGGGTTATTTTGTAACCCACTTTCTATTGCCGAAGTGTTAAAATAAGTGCAATAGTTATTGTCAATGTCGGATATACCCGACATGCAAATTTTCAATCACATTGCCACATGTCGTATATATTCGGCAGGAATCTTTTTTCCTATTTTACCATTGTCGGATATATCTGACATGGGGTTTTATGCCTTAATTATATGAGAGACTTGGGGCGAGTAGCATTCTATTGGTCAATAAAAATTAGCTGTGTGCCTATTGTCGGATATAGGTTATAGGTTAAGGGTTGTTCTGTAATCGTTCTCTTTTACAATGGTTTCCCTTCTCTTTCTCATCAAAAATCAAAACATTCGAAACTCCCGCCATACCCGCTTCTTTTTCTCTCCACCGTGTATGTTGAAGAGAGAAAATAAAACAAGACACAATAATGCTCGATCTTTTCTGACCCTGCAAGAGTGCATAAGCCAAATATCATAATTAACAAACAGGTGGATGATTATAAAAACAATGCATCTATTGTTTTCGAGCCCATATATATTACCCTCAATATGATCAATTATAAAGATTATGCTTATAAAAAGGTGTACCTGGCCTACACTCTTCAATTTAAATTAATCTAAGTATAAGGATAAGGAGGAGGTTTGAGGTGTGAAGTTAGAAGGAAATAATAGCGAGGTTCCACAAGGGGCTTGGACCTGTACATAACCTGGCCAAGCAAAATCTTTATGCGTATAATCCTTTATAGGTTATGAAGTACAGGTCCAAGTCGTAGATTTCACGTCCTAAATAGCCCCTTGCGTAACCTCGCTAAACAAAATAATTTGAAGAAAACTTTCGAACGTTCGAACACATAAAATGATGATCATCATCATAAAAAAGGTTTGAAAAAGGTGGACACCTACCAAAACTCTTAATGTTGAACGTGGCCTTCAGCAAAGAATGGTAATTGGTCTGGTACATAACATAATGCTAGTAAAATAAAAAAACTTTTCATTTTCTAAAAGAATATTTTTTATACGCGAGTTTTTAAAAACAGGAAATTTCATCAACACAAGAATAAAATCAATTCTCACCGTTACTTTTCTATGTATGTAGACACCACACCATACATTAAAAAAAAACCCTCACAATGTCATAATATGCAACTCATTTTCAAAAGTAGGTGCTTTTATTTTTGGGAACCAAACTTTGGATCGAAAATAACATTTGATGGTTGGTAAGTTAAGGTTGGTCAACATACAATCATACTCAAATTTTTGAGATCCTAAATCTGATCCACTGACTCAAGTTATCTTTGATGGAGCACAAGATTGCGTGGATAGTACAACAAACAACCGATTGGTATTTGTGGGGTGTGTGCATGAGAGCGGTCAAGCATCCACAAAACCCCTAATCTCATTGGTTAAAATGCCACCATGGAGACATAAGATTGGTTTAAAAAAACCAACGAGATATCATCAAACACATGGTTCGACGCGTGCAGTTTTCTGTCGTTTTCTTGGAGGTGAACAGGAGAAACTTTGCACACTTGCCAGAGCTCTGAATGCTTCTGCAATAATGTTTGCATGATTCTTGACCAACTTTTGCCATGATGAATGTTCCATGACTTCTTGTGCATGACTGAAAGAAATTGGGACATGAAGTCATTAAATCACAGTGGTAAAACTTGGTCACTTAAAAAAGTATAGCAATATTCCACAACCAGAAGGAGGTCTTTACACGTCCAAACTCGTCCCGGGATAAAGCTGTCCCGGTGTCTGGCCAAATGGCTTATAGTGTAGTCATAACATGTTTTGCCGGGATGAAATCTCACAAAAAAATCAAAATAAAAAAACCCCATTTCATAGGGTTTCAAAATTATACCACAAAGTATACAAAATGGCATCATACCATCTATGAATCAAAATTCACCTAGGAAGCTTTTTTAGTGGCACTTTCTTGTGCTAATAATAAAAAATTTGCCAATTAAAATGGACACTTTAAATTTGAATTATATGGGTAGTTGACCACGTCCGCACATTAGGCGCCGTGAAACATAACAGTGGTTATCAACCTTGATTCCTGCACGGGAGGTTAAGGTTCGATTTCCGCTTGCGGCGGCTCACTTAGCAAGTAAGCGAACCTTCACCCGGGTCAATCAATGTCATGCCAGGGGAATTGGGTAGTCAGCCCGAGGTTGCTCAGGGGATACTAACTAAAGATGGGCTGAAAAAGCAGACAGCAGCTGAAATCAAACAGAAATAAAAAATAGACATACCTATTCGTAAAATCGATGGCAACGGATTTCAGTTGTTGGGCGTTATGGAGATCAGCCAGAACCAACACATCGCATACATTATCAACGTTTAGATTGGATGCTAAAGCTTCTTCGCACATCACTTTCAGTCGGTCAAGAGCATACTATAGAAAAAAATGAAAAAGAAATGTGTAGATGGATGATACCGCTCATTACCCCCGTTATTTCAATTATTTTCGTTATATATTTTAAACGGAAACACATAACGTCATTTTGACATTCGAACGAAATTGTCTTAGACGTCAAAGCAACATTGAAAAATACGTCATTTGGCTAATTGAAAAAAGACAAAATGTTGTACAGTATGATGAGTTCAGGTTCACAATTTGTCGCATCTTTTGACTCGTACGTTTCATTGGAGCCCAAAAAATCGAACATTTTTATCTCCCCCTTTAGTAAGAAACTCTCATAAAACAATTTGTGACGACGTAAATCGTGTCCACATTGAGTTTCTTCAATATTCAAAAAAATAGTAAATAGCCATCATACCTTATCTGCAGCAGCTAGTAACGAGTCAGCCATCGTGTCCAGCCTAGTCACTTTCCCCGTATAAATGAATTTCAACATTTCACGAAGCACGTCTATATCCAGATCTGTAATCGACACAAAGCCTTGCTTGTTCTCTTCCAAATCATGTTGAAACATGGCAGCAAAAACTGGTGATCGAGCAGCTAACATAGCTTTGTGTACCGGAATTGTTACATTATTGTTTTTCAATGCCATATCACTGAAGTGACCAGTGTCTAGCAAATTATTCATGTTATCAGCTAACTCAGAGTCTGGAACTTTTAAATTGGACATTAGCGATTGACCGGAAACGTTTACTGAATCAGCGACTACGCTAACCTAAAATGAATGATCAGGGAAGTAGAAATTTAAAACATTATGATGCAACGGTAATACTAGGATTGATTATATTAAATTATAATAAAATTTTTGCAGGAATTTAATTCTGCGGATATTGGGCTTTTTATTGTTATAGAACAATAGTCTTTTGTTATAAAACAATAAAACCTATAAAATAATTAGTTCCTTAGTTTAAAGGTAAAAAATTCTCAGATCACATAGGAAGTATAGTATCAAAAATTGAAATTTCATGAGAATTTTATATAACATAATCATAACGATAGCTTGTTTTACGTAAAAAATAAAATACATCATTGCAAACCTTTCCCGAGATGTTTTTTTAAACTTCCAAATTTTTTGTTACAATCTTGTAAAAAAACAAATAAAAAAAGAATTATCTAAAAAGCTCTGCCAGTTTTTGAGTTATCTTGATTTAAATTTTCTTTTTAAACAATAAAATTAAATGAAAACGAGACCGGGCTGTATGTTTCGATTTTTATGAGACATTTGACCGTGAACAAACATAGCCATATACAATGATAGAAAAAGAGCTTTTGAGCTCAAATTTTCAAAATTGATTCCTCTCTATAGTATAATCATAAATATATTGATGTGATTTGAAAACAGTTAAAAAATAGCAACATCTCGGGAAAGGTGTATTATTCATACACAAAAGTTATCAATTTTTACACCGTACACGCTTTTTTATAAGAACGTCAAGAAATGGCTGAAATATAGTCTTATTTTCTTCTTCTCCACTTATGAGGGAGCCTTTAGACCTTCTTAACTTTTCTGAATTTTAGAATGAAATTAACTTAATTTTTGCTAAAAAAACAAAGAAAAATAAAATAGACTATATCTCAGCCGTTTTTTGAGTAACATTTTTCGCCTCTTATATAGTTTGTTCTTATAAAAAAATACGCGTATATTTTTACGTATTGAAAGTCAATTAAATAACAGACGCTCCTGCGCAAGTCGTTATCCATTTTTTTGACAGAGATTAAGTGTGGTTTTCAAATTTTGAAAATCAAAAAGGAAAGGAAGAAAAAATGAAAATGAAAACATAAACAAAAAAAGAACCACAAACAAATTAAGATTTTTTAAATTTTTTAAAATTTTCGTGATATTGATCTGAAATCGTTGGAACCACGAACAAACAAAAAAATAGATAAGCCAATATTGAAAACCTGTCTGATATGATATTTACATCTACACATAATACACTCTTTTTTATAAGAACCAGTAAATTTCGGTCGAGGCTCAAAATGTTCTTAACTTTGATCCACATTTTCTCAAATTAACCACCCCACCCCACCCTTAAATATATGCCTAAAATGTTCCCCCTGGTCCATAGTTTTTGGTAAAATTTACCACCAAATCTGAGGCTCGATGTTCTTACAAAATTGTTCTTATATAAAAAGAAAGGGTGTAGACCAAAAGAGGTATAAAGACAGTTAAAAATGCAGAGCGTAGAGAGGGTACGCCCTGGTGGGGATGTAAAATAACGTTGGCATGAAAAAACGTTGCACAGACTGTTTCAAAAAATTGTGAAAAATAATTACCATACAGTATGGTAGATCCATTCAAGGTACCACGCTTACCTCACAGAACATGGTTAACTTATCTTCAGGCAGTAAGCCATTCGCTTCATCCATTAGGAAATCTCTTCTTATAAACTTCTTGAAGCCCCAATCTTTACCTTGAACAAATCTGTACGCTCTTTGACTCTCTAAAAATTGATACCGGGGAAAAAATAACAAAACTAGAAAAAAGAGCTACTTTTAGTTTTATAATGTTCAAACTTGAACATACAAGACACATGCACAGCTATTTACTTATTATTTATTGTTTTCAGGTTTCAGTAAAGTATAATCTTCAATAATTTCTATATTCTTTATAAAAGTAAACCAGATACCTATCTTTAAAATCAAACACCAAAATTCACCCATTGTGATTAGTGTTCAAAAACGACTTGTCTTTAGGGGACAAAAACGTTCCTGAAAATGTTTGCAAGGAAAGTGAACCAAAATAATTTTCAAATATATTTAAAAAAAAATTCAAACCCATAGCTTTGGTCTCTTCCCGTTTAGCATTTAGAATGGAAAACTTGAATTTGGCTCGAACTTCGCTTTTATTACATGCCAATAACAAGAGATACAATGATAAATAATCTTTGCTTTCTTCGTCCAGTCCTTTGGGATTGATACGTAAACACCTGCAAAGTAACAAAAATATTTCTTTAGACGTACAAACTTTCACGAGCAGAAACTTTTGCGAAATAGAAACATCGCGAAAATTACGACATAAACTTTCGCGAATCAATAGTAAAAGTGAAAATTTCCAGCTGAAATTCTTTTGTCAAATTTGATAAACAGTTAGTTTTACTCAATTGACTTAAAGAGGCTTTTCAGTGCTAAGTAGAATTCCTTTTCATTGAAAGTTTCAAATTCGAAAGATTTTCGCTTTTTTCACGAGTATAAACTTTCGCGTATTGCCCTTTTCAGAATTTTCGAAAATCGCAAAAGTTTGTGCACCTAAAGTCTATCCATTTTGAAATTGGTATTTTCCTATAACTATTCTAGTAAATTTTGAAACATTCTGTTAACATCAATCAAATTTTCATAACTGACAAAATAAACAAAATAAGGCGAGAAAAATTAATTCGTTGCTATACAGGCCCTGGTTTTGTCAAATTTTCCCAGTTACCATAAAAACTAAGATTTGTATTTAAAAGAAACTATTTAAAAAAAGTTCATTAAAACTGAAACTTTATTGATTGAAGCATTAGAGTATTTGAAATTCATATAACATTTATCAAAGAGAAAAGTATTTGTTATTTCGAACAAGATAAATGTTAGGGAATCATTTCAGTCCCTTCCCGAGGACCCTAAATTGTGAATAAAATCATTTTTATTTTTGCAACCCACCAATCTATTATATCAGAAGATCTGCCCGTAGAACAATAAATTAAATTTGTCTCGAAAAACGAAAAAAATTTCAGTAATAGTTTATAGTATATATAGTGCGAAATACACCTTACCATTTCAATTTGTCGTTTGCACCTGCAGAGAAAGTAGAGCTTTTCAGCGTTTCACCCATCTCTTCGCGACAATAACTGAAGTTGTTGATTGTCCACATGTAAGAGAATTTCACAACTTTAACGTGGGTGTAACACCAATTTTCAGCCACGGGTGCTGGCATTTTGGATGCACTTTCCATGCCCACCACATTTTCACTTGTGGTCCCTCCCACAGGATCCAGTTTGATGATTAATTTCTAACAACAAAATAACTGTTATTTAATGTTAAGTGTTTTTCTTGTTAGCTCTATGGAAAGAAAATTAATTATTTAAAAGAAAAATTAACATTGATGATTGATACAGGTCAGAAATGCTGAAAGTTCTTAATGACCTTTGGGAAATTGTTAGGTAATAAAGAACCACAGTTAAAGCTACACAAAGAGAGACACCTAGGCACGTGCCGCCTGCCAGGGTACCTTTTTTGAAGGCCTGAAGTGTCTGACAGGGTCCCAAAATTGTCAAAATCCAGAACATTACTCTGATAGGGTCGGTTTTTCCAAAAACTATGAAAATTTTTTTTCTAGTCTCTGACAGGATCCAAAAATTAGGCAAATTTGCTAAAAAATTTAAAAAATTTGTCAGACAGGGTCCACTTTTCGACCTTTGCGCGGCACGTCACCATCACTCGTCAAGGTTAGTGCCCTTCTCCCCCGGGAGAGATAATGATCAGATATAATAGTTTATTGTCTGACAAATCATAGTATGTACATTTCAAAACTAGTATTTTAGCATGGAAATCAAAATGGCAGTCAGAACTATAAAAGCAAAAGATTGTTTGAAAATAGCATGACATTATTATTTTAAGCTAAACAGCTTTTTGCTAATATGATTTTTTTAAATAACTTGCTCAATACTTTGTAAAATTTAAAACAATTCTTTTTTTATATTGGGAAAGTCGAGCCGATGTACCGAGTGACCACAAAAATGTTTAAGTGTTTAGTGATGGAGCCGAACAAATGGTTTTAATAACAAATTCTTAATATACTTAGCTTTTAAAGTAAAAAACCACTTTTAAAAAAGGTCAAAAATACGTCAAAAAAGGGGTATTAAATTTAAGCAATTATTTCCAAAATTATTATTTGTTTTTGTACTTTTTCAAAAGTGATTTTTTACTTTTAAAAAGGGTAACTTTGTTAACTTTTAAACTTTCTCCATGAGACCATCAAACACATAAAACATTTTTGTGGATCACCCGGTATGATCTTGAATGTTCTTATTGTTTAGTCTAAAAAAGATACAGCTATCAGGCCAAATTCTAGAAAGGCAGGGCAGCATCCGATGGAAACTAAAAAGGGCACTTTTTCGGATAGTTTGTTACAAAAAGACTGTTTTTGCTGAAGATTTTAAAAACATGTCTGATTTGTAAGAGGCAGTGTCCAATAATCGGACACTTAAAAGGCATAAACAATGGCCTGGCTAAATCTTCAAGGTTCAATTTTTAGTGCTGAATCAAATCAGGCCTTTCCAAAAATAGGAATCACTCTCACTAATTTCTAATAACTGTGACAGGAGATATGTTTCAATTTCATTCTAAATGGATATTATAAATTTGATCTCTACAAAACTCTACTGAGTGGTCCAAAATATCTTTGGGCTTTGATTGGGTGTTGGGGCCATATACATACAACAAACTCAAATATTCAAATAAAGGCAAAGTTTAATTGGTTTGTCCAATCAATTAAACTATTTTTTCATGTGACCAAAACAAAAAAATATGTGTAATTAAAATTAGGTAAACCAAAGTTTAGGGTGTCAATTTATACCTTTCTGATTAATACTGCGGCCATCTTTTGTAGGCAAGATAGGCAAAATGGCAGTTCTGTAAAGGCAAAATAGGCAAAATATAGACAAAAATAACGACTGTAATTTAGCTCTTTGAAATAAATTTAGCAAGATATGAAAGGGTAAGTTCATTACTTGATCTTTTGCTCTGTATACTCAATTTATTTCAAAATCCCATTATACTGTTATCTTGTATTTTAGCTCTAAAATATTGCGATAATGGAGAACTAATTTTCCCCTAGTCTATTTGTAAAACAAAAATGCTGTCTGTTGTTGAGTTTTATGTTTCCAGACGATGTCAATCAAAATTAATCGAATGCAATCAAAATATTGGTATTTGTTGCCGAACATCAATCAGAATTTTGATTGTTTGATTGTTCGCCAATCAAAAATAATTTTGTTCACTTGTGCTCCATTTTCTAATTCTGCAAAATTTAACTTAGGCGGCCATCGAAAATATGTTCTGTTCGCGTCGCCCGCCCGCATTACTTTCAAACCTAAAAACCCAGAAAAAC
>JAUJPO010082072.1:0-10511 GCA_032270745.1 Tiaropsis multicirrata | reverse complement strand
AAAATCAGAAAAAAATAATGAACCAATTTTGAGAAAACCCCCAAAAACCTCTTTTTCAGGCCGTTTTTGGCTAAAATTGGCCGCGAAATTTTTTTCCCAAAATTCGAGTTCTATCATATGTTAGGGTATCCAGATGACCATCTTTTTGCAAAAAATCCTGGTAGGTCCAAAAAACATTTTTCAGTCTACTGTCACATTCGAGATTATCCAAATCCTCAACTTCGTGTCAAAAAAATTGGAAACCTAATGAACAAATTCATCTGCCTGCTGTTTTCGTCCCCTTGAGGATATCACCCCTTAAATCTTTACCCCTTGTGAAAAGATCCGCCCTTTAAAAATGAAAATATATTTTGGACTCCCTCTTTATTTGTTTTGGCTACTTTTTGTCATGTTAATAATAATATGTAGCTGTGATGAGCGAAAAATACAATTTTTTGATTGTTTTATCAATGTAAAAGTACATTATTTTGAACTATAATTACAGAGAACAAAAGTATGACTGTATGAAATACATAGTCCAGGTTTGAAATAAATACTTCATTAAAAGTATTAATAATGGTATCCATTTTCAAAAAACTCCCCCTTATTTTATTTTTTTTATCCCCCCTCCCCTATATTTAAATGCCGTTTTTCAGCCCCCCACCCCTATTTTAAGGACGGGAAACTATGAAATCGGAAACCATGCAATTTCGAAGCACAGGATCGAGATTAGTTTCCTAATGAACGTTTCTTGAGGACTGAGAAAGATCTGGAGACGCCATCATACCTGAGGTTAACAAATTTGGGCGGGGAGAAATTTTGGTGGGAACAACATTTAACAGATTTGTTGGGAATTTAATTTGGCGCGGTTGCAGAAAATTTTTAAAATTAAAATTACGTTAAAAACACCTTTAAAGGGTTCATATATTCATAAAAACCCGACAGTTTGTCACTAGTTTTATAGTTAAAAAATTCTAACAACCAGATTTTTAGGATGCTTTCCGTATAAATGGATATCAATTCATAAACCACCTTATTCTTTTAGAAATAATGACGCAAGAAAATACACGCTTTTTTATTAGAACAGCTTCTTATTTATGTTCTTAATAATACGAACCCAAATAACAATGAAAAATGCATTTTCCCGAGAGAACATCTTTTATTTTAAAGCATGAAATATCCTCCCTTGCAGATGCAGTTGGCAAAAAGAAATTTTCTTCAACCTTTGCATGTTCTTAAGATGTTCTTAATTTTCAAACTGAATGTTCTCATAAACTAAGTATCATCTGCTAATCCATTCGAAACTATCATTAAATAATGATTTAACGATATTATGATAACAGAAAACTATTTAGATTATGCATGCTTATAGTATTAATCCAAAAAAATCTTCATTATTCCACAGACTACAATGAAACGTTCTGACAGATGTGATTATGTGACGTTCATGTGACGTTTTTTGACGTTAAAAGGCATTGTTTGGACGTCAAACTGACGTTTTATTCTTAATGGGTTGTCCAGCGGATATAGGAGGGAGGAATTGACTGTATCAATCAATTACTGGGTCAATTACTTCCATAAAATGATACGGTATATACATGATAATTAGAACACCCTTATATTTTCCATTCGCTGGTTGGTTTGGCTATATAAGGGTAGGATCTTGGGTTTGCGCCGGCGTGCTGACAATGCAACACGGATATTAACTATAACTTCAGACTGCGATATCTTCCCGATATCTGGGATTCGTGGCAATGGTAACTTTCCTACGGAAAGATCCCAAAATGTTGTTGGCCAAACTAGTTTTGAATTTTAAACAATATGAAACTAGTGGCAAAAGTCTGGCTTTTTGAGATGTTTCCGTAAAAAAAGATCACCTAACGGATATCATAAATGATTTCGCCGTGGCGTGTGGTGTGTGGCGTGTGGCGTGTGGCGGTTAATGTTATCGCTTATTCAAAACGTAAAATAGTCATTAACTTACGACATTGCCAGTCAGAAAAGGCCTACGCAAACCATGGCTTTTACTGCCCTCACTATTGGTAACCAACACACTGATGTTCTTAATAGAACACTGTGACCAAAGGAAGTCTTAGAATGTTCTTAATACGTTCTTAGTACTTTATTCGGATTAATTTTCGCGAGATTAAATTTGGCGAGCAAAAAAAGTCGCGAAATTCTTTGGATTTAATTTCGCGTATGACCCTAGAAATGGACATATTTTACCAAACTTGCATGGTTTTGATAACTTTTTTTGCTAAAATGGTAGTTTAAAAAAGTTCGCGTGGATTTAATTTCCCGAATCAACGACCCCACGCAATTTCGCAAAAAGGGCAAAAAAATCGGGAATCGCGAAATTTAATTTCTTACTTAACCTTAACCTTTAGTCACGGCTATAATTTTGAAAGATTCTCTTTTTTTTAAGGAATTTTAAACTTCAAAGGCAGATTGTGTTGTGGTCACAGTGATAGGTTTCAGGCAATTCTTTTTGGTACCACTGAAAGGCCCTTGGTTTCAGCTTTCAAAAACAACATTTTAGGGCATAGTTTTGAGCTATGACCAATAGACTGAGGGTCGTAAAAATGGCTTTTGGACATTCGGTGTCCAACTTTTTGGCTTATGTTCTAATATGGTTTGTTGTTATATAAAAAATCGTGTATAATGTCCTTACCTCAGCACCCCATAACCGGAATCCCTTCTCCAAACGCATCGTGTTGATAGCGTAACCACCAATGTGACCAATCCCGTGCTTCTGACCTGCATCCATAATGGCGTCGTATAGGGCACTAGCCTTGTCGTTGGCCACGTAAAATTCCCAGCCTAGTTCACCTGCCAAAAAATATATTTTGTTTGTTTGATATTTGAAAACCTTGACGCAATAATAAAACTGTAACACCAACTTATTTATACCTTATCGGACAAAAAAATGTCGGACAAAAGTGACGAAATTTTTTGGAGGTGAGGAAAGTTTTGTCCGACGAATAATTTAGTCCGACGAAAAAAAAGTCCAAAAAAAAAGTTTTTTAGGTTAAATTTGCGTTTTCTTTTACAAAAGTGATGAAAGTATTTGTTCGACATTGTTTTGTCCTATAAGGTAAAGTTTTGGTTTTTTAGTGGTTTTGATTTTAAACTTGGAAAAAAATATATCATCAAGATGAACTGAAATGAAAGGAACTTGGGATCGAACTGGGTACCTCTGACACCACTAGACTATCTATCGTCCTTTATGGTACAGTACACTAAAAGTACTGAAATTGCAGGTGTCCTACTAAAAGAGGGTATTTTACTCACAACTTTGATTGTACCGGACCAGAATCTTTTTTTTAATTTATTTATAATAAACCAGCCGAGGCTGGAAGGTCAACCAAAATAGCCTAGAGAGCACAGATGGATTAACAAAGTAAAGTATTGTTGCTGCGCTGATGAGGAGCCCAGAGGTGTAAATGTGAAATCACACTTCATGATCTGGAAAAAATGTGTGTAATGTTTTGTAAACTTTTAATTGGAAAGCTAGCACAAAAATAATTAGCATTGTACAACCTCGATCATAACCATAAGGCTGTAGACATTTTTAAAATAAAAGAAAACCACAAAAAACACATTATATTAGAGAAAGAAAAAACAATTCACACCAAAACCATTTCCCCGAAAAAATCCGATAAGAAATCGGAAGAACTTTTTTGCCGTCTTGAAAAACTAAATTTTACGTAAACGAATGCTCAGCTCTGGGCTGACCAATTATGTTTTATCTTGTTTAATCGTCTTTACTTCGCTTAATACTTACTCACTCTCTCTCTATGAAATAGAAGATTCGCACGCTTCAAAATTAATACCTTATCGGACATTTTTTTGTCGGACAAAAGTGACGAAATATTTTGGAGGTGACGAAAATTATGTCCGACGAATAATTTTTTGTCCGATAAGGTATCTTCATACCTGTGTAAGAGACGCAAAGAGCCAAGACATCGATACCGGCAACCTTCATGCGTTTATTCTCCATGAATTTGAATCCTTTTTCCGACACGTCCGAATCTGTGATTTCTTGAAAGAGAGCGCGGGATTTCGGGCCGTTGATTGAAATTGTTGCGTAATCGTCAGTCTCATTGGTGATCTCAACGTCAGAAAAGTTGCGCGCGTGCTCTTGAAGCCATCTGCGTAAAAGAGAAAGTTTCGTACCGAGATGAATTGATTCCTATTAGAACAATACAGGACCGGTCCTATATGATATTGCACTTACAATGTACATGATAAAAAAGAAACATACCTCAAATCATGGTATTCCACACCTCCTCCTGTGATGACGTAATAATGATTTTCACTCAACGTAGATACGGTGACTTCTGCGTAGACTTTTCCTTGCGGTGATAACATGTGACTGACGTTCGATTTACCAATCTTTAGAATGGAATGGAACGAAAGTTTTCTGTAGTAAAGTCTCTTAAACGAGTTTGGAGAACGAAGCATCGAGACAAAAATTGGTCTCTTTTATTCAAGCAATTTTTAGAGATTTTTGTACTAAAGAACGACATGCTCTCAATTTGGCAGATGAATTATATGAGGTCAGAAAATTTCGAAGAATCTTTTTAACGAACTAAAACTTTGTCACTTCATGTATTTAAAAGGAGGAAAAATCGATTAGAAAATAGGTGATTGATTCGGGGCTTGAAATTACAAAGTTAATGTCCAATGGAATGTATTTTGGGTCAGACACAATAGGTTTTGGGCAATGTCCAATGTTCGATCGCTATTTCAAAATAGGTGATTGAATTGAAAAATATATTTCCCTTCAAAGTATTAAAGGGATGGACCTGAATAATTTGTTATTCGACATTCGTCAATGAAAAGAAATTCGTTACTTTTCCTCGACGAAGATGTTCCCTATAAATGGTGTATAAAAAGACCGACTTGTAATAAAAAAGTTAACATGAAATTATAACGTTTAAAGCTTTACCTTTGGTAATTTATTAGCAACCATGTAATCCAAAAACTTGGCGGCGCCATCTCCTTTAATACTGATTTTTGCAAAAGCTGTAATGTCAGCTACAGAGACGTTTTCCATAGTATTTTTGACTTCTCGGCTAACCGGTTCGTGCCAATTTGTACGAAAATAACTTGGTTTGTACGAAGCGTCGTCCCCTTCTTGTGCATACCATTTGGGCACCTCCCAACCTGTCGAGAATGTATGTTGAGCACCTGCCGCCTTTAATTGCTGTAAAATGTCAAAACAAAATAGTACATAAAATAGATGATATCAGATATTTTGAGTGAAAAATTCAGGTTGTGGACCTGCCAATTTGAGACAACTCAAGTTTTCCGTAGTAAAGTCTCTTAAAGGAGTTTGGAGAACGAAGCATCGAGACAATAATCTCTTTTATTCAAGCGATTTTTAGAGATTTTTGTACTAAAGAACGACGTGGTCTCAAATTGGAAGATGGATGATTATGCCAGTACCCTTTTAAGCATCTAAAGAAAATGTTTACCTGGAGGATCAATATGAATAAAACTAGAACAAAAACTAGAAACAAGTAAAGAATATCGATACATTTAAAGAAGGGAAACGACTGTTTAAGGTTTAAATAAAAAAGTCACACACCAGATGATCATTAGATGTGATACCACCCCGATACCAGTCTAGAATAAATAGTTCTCATCTACATTAGATTAGATGCCTGTCTCATTTCATATTGATAATAATAGGTTTTAAGGAATCTAGTCTAAACGCTGAAGTTTTCATTAGGCCGATCGATAGCCTTCATGATTTCCAATACGTAATGTTTTATATGGAAACATCATAGAAATCCGGGTTTTTTTAACAACCGGAGATAAATCACGACGACGAACGAAAATCGTATAGACTATTGAGTTTTGACGAATCACGGTTCGTATTTTCACTAGGCCTATTATACTTTCCTTTCGCCGTCGTGATTTATCTCCGGTACGTAACCTCACTATAATAATTACAAGTTATGATTATGTGAAAGGTGTGTTTACGCCACATGCCAATTCATGATATCCATTACGTAATCTTTTCTACTGACAACTCACCTCATAAAAAGGGCTGGTTCTCATCGGACGTCCACCATATCGTTCCTCTTTGGGGAAACCAACCAAGTTATTGAAGCCGTACGATTCTCGTGCTTTGGTTAACACGTAGTCACGGTTCGTCCACTTACCGTATCGACCCGGGTCTAATTCGTTCAAATCGAATGCTGGTTCACCGTTTTGAATCCAATCGGCCAAGTATTTACCAGCACCACCTAAAATAAGGGAAAGCACAAAGAAATTAGCCTTCAAATTTTTTAAAAATACTCAACTCAACTGGATGCATTTCTATTTATTAATAATTTTAGACGAAATAAGCTTACCTGCGTGGATAACTCCATAACCAAAACCAATAGCGCACCAATAATTATGAACTTCTGGCATCGGTCCCAGCATGGGTAGAATGTCGGGTGTGTAGGTGATCGGCCCTGCAACGACACTTGCTATGTCAGCATCTTTGACACACGGGAATCTGTCCATTGCAATTTCAATATTTTCCATGATTCTCTCCAGGTCACTCTCATAAAGTTCTTTACCGAAGCCAGGAGGTACCCCGTCCCACCTTGAAAGTATTGAATTTTAAAATTACGTTACGCAATGCAACAATGTTATTCTTTGCCACAGAAGGTCATGTGATGTACCTTTCAACCAATAAGATTTAATCATTTTGAGGGGAAAACAAACACTATGGTTTAACTTACTAAAAGATTTGTTTACTGAAAGTGTATACATACTTACAAATCATAAACAAGGTTGTCACAAAAAGATTCAAATAGATTCTTTCCCATCATCATTATTACCTTAATGGGATTACTTTTTTCGCGGGGATTTATTTTCACGAATTGGAAAACCAAAAATTTCGCGAGGATTTTAAGTTCGCGAATTTGCCTGTTTTTAACCTAATTTCTTTAATTTTCCTTGGGGTTTTCGGAAATAAGATAAATTAAATAAATAAAGATATATAAAAATATATAAATAAAAAGATTTCGCGAGGATTTAGTTTCACGAAAATGGCAACAATTAATTCTTGTGAAAATTTATCCTCTTAAGGAATCATTTTATTCCTTACCAATCATCTTGTAATCTCATCTTTTCAGCTCGCTCATAAGGCCCAATCACCACACCTTGTTTTTCTTGTCGTAAATAATATGACCCTTCCAAATCTCTCATGACGGGGATCTCGTGTTTACACTGTTCCACTTCAGGGATGGTTGATGTCACCAAGTACTGATGATGAATGGGAATTAGCGGATGTTCAACTCCAACCATTTGACCAATTTCTCGTCCCCAAAAACCTACATAATTTTTAAAACAGTGTTTTTTTTTTCATTAGAGAGAATACCATTCTAGTAGCGAAAGATAATGGCACTTTTTTTGTTCAAAATGGGAGTAAGCTTCAACTTTATAAAATTTTATAACAAATCCCATGATAACGTTCTTACCCAATAATCTACAAATAGAGTTAATTCTGTTTCAGAGAGCAAGCCCTCTACTTGTCATTTAAACTTTATGATGAAGAAAATTCACAATTTGAATCCTTCCAGGATCCAGAAATCCATCTAAAAACAACTTGTTACACTGAATTAATAGTATACTAGGATGGACCCATACTACTTTTTACTCCTTTCACAAAGCTCACATGAGAAAAAAAATAGTATGGTAACCTTTGAGAAATTTTAATTTACGACCAAAATGACAGTTACAAAATTGAACCAATCAAAATGCTTGAAATAGGGCATAATTTATGCACTTCTTCGAGATCTTGAAAAAAAATCAAGCAATGAGACCCGAATCGACTTAAGATTTGAAGTAGACAGGCTCCCATCTAGAATTATACCTGAAGCATTGACGACATGTTTGGCGTTGATCATTCCGTGTGGTGTTTGAACGTCCCATGTTCCATCATCCTTTTGTGTTAAACCTTCAACTGGAGACGAAAGGTAGATCTCGGCACCCCATTTACGAGCACCAATTGCAAGTGCCTGTGTCAAGGAATACGGATCTGTGTGACCATCACCTGGAAAATAAAAAGAACAGAAATTTAATATGAAAATCAATAGAGGAAAAAAGACTCTCTGGTCAACAAAGACAGACTCAAACGTAGTCAAATCACTAGCAACAAACAGATTCTCATTTCAGAATTTTATAGCAGTTGTGAACATTATACATTGTCTTTCATTCAAAAGCCTACTCCAATAGAGAATGCGGAGCTTCTAATTGTTCACCTTAGGTCTTAGGTTATGGGAATGAGTATTTAAACCAAATCATTAGCAACAAACAAATTTTCATCTTGGTATTATGGTAACATTAAAACTTGATTCTTAATCAGTTAATAGTCTTTTATTCAAAAGCCTACTCCAATAGGGAACAGGTTTCTAATTGTTCACCTTATATAAATACTCGTTATCACTTTAGATCACACTATCTCAAAGCTTGATATTATTTTGAAAAGACTCTTAAGGCCGGTCTCCACTTAGCGAGAGCAGCGCACGCCTTTCATGTTTCTCTATTTTGATTGGTCTCTGAGATAAGATTACGTAACAAAATGACGTAATGTTTTCTCTGAACGAGACCAATCAGAACAGAGAAACATAAAAAGCGAGAGCTGCGCGCGCTGAGTGGAGTCTGGCCTTTATAAAATTTTTGCTTTGTATGCTTTTTTTTGTTCATTTGAAATTTAGTTATCACACATTTTCTTATAAGTGTTTCATATACCTGGAGTAAAAAGACCACCATGAATTCCGTCCATGTTCATGTATGGTACCATTTCATGGATTTCATCTGGATTCATGAACTTCATGTGTGCTTCATGCCATCCACCTCTACTCAACTGATATTTAGCTTCATTCATTCGGTCATTTGTTGATAATATACGGATACTGCCCGGCCGATGAAATCCAACAACCTTGAAAAAGAAAAAACATACATAATCTAATTCAGCTAACCATCATTGCCTAGACCTAATACTTGATAATTGCAAACCGTATTTCCTCTATTTATGAAAGCGGCACTTTTTAGAAAGAAGTAAAAAAAACAGACCAATATGTGTTTCATTTGAATTCTATAGTTTTTTGTTAGTAGATTCTTCAACATCTAATTCTAAATACGTCAAGAACTTAAGTGTGGTATGTTTTGTGGGTTGAAACTTACCTAATTTTGAGAAAAATGTAGGAAATCAAAAATTTGAAAAGAGTGCCAGCCTCTATTAAGCGCCACCCTCTAAAGAGTGCCGTCGCACCTAAAATCTCAAAAATTTAAGAAGCGTTGCAGCGCTTATTTGAGGAGATAGGGTAGTGCAGTTAAATTTGCTATACAATTTTTACAATCACATTTCAATTACATTTAGTCCCTTAAAAAAATACCATAGAATATCTAATACAGAATAACAATAATTAAGAAAACAGAACCTATGTAGGTGTTTTATGATATATTGCAAGCTCCCTTGGTCCCTGTTGTTTTCAGTGATGTTCCACCAAAAGAAACAATCTAAGAATTTCTACAGTTTTAAAAAGCGACCTGGGGATGTGATGATAATGACCCGATGATAATGAAAGCAATATAATACCATTATGATAGAAATATCATTATGAACAAGAAGAAAATTAATTATTAAGCACAAGACATACCTGATCTGTTTCTTTTTCAAGTTGCGGATAGAAATTCATACTGTACCAATGCAAGTGTTTGACATTGATTCCAGGGTGGAAAGTTGTTGTTAAGCCAGCCTAATAAGCCCAAAAGTAGAATTCATGACAGAAAGTTTCAATGCACATGTTTCATAATAAAGCTATCATCGAGGAAATCACGCTTTAAATTAAAAAAAAAGAAGTTTGCTTACAGCATGCCATGTTGACCCTGCAGTGAGTTCAGATTTTTCCAACAGAACAACGTCTTTTGTCCCTTGTCTGGCTAAATGGTATGTTATGCTTGCACCGATACAACCTCCTCCAATGACCGCAACCTCAACTTTGTCTTTGATCTTCTTGTTGCCTACCACCCTCTCACTATAAGAAGGATTTAAATTAAATATGTCATCATTTTCGGAGCCACTTAAAGATTTTGTGAGAATAAAATTTTGCTTACTTGCCTGTTTTTTTTCCAGCCAAGGCTTCTAAGGCTTCACAGAGAACCCTTTAGATGCATAATCTTCAAAATTAACCAATATTCATGAATTGACTAACACTAAAAAATTATCAAGGTAAAAAAGGTGAAGCAATTGATTAAGCGCCCTTCCTCTGTTTCACTGGAAGTGTCTGAGCCATCCAATAGAATGTCTATCAAATTTAAACACTTGGGCAAGGCTTGAAATAGCGGCTATTGTCCAACCCAAACCTGTTCACACACAGAACGTCTAATCCACCATATTGAAAACAACCAAAATGTCGACGTCATTTACATGGACCTCAGCAAGGTGTTTGACAAAGTTGACCACACCATCCTTCTCCACAAGATGAAAACTAATGGAATCAACAACAAATTGCTTACTTGGA
>JAUJPO010082061.1:0-10511 GCA_032270745.1 Tiaropsis multicirrata | reverse complement strand
TGGATTAACTCAACGAAGTGTAATATCGTGGTTCACCATCTCGGCGAAAACAAACATGAGGACAAAGAAGAGCAACGTTTCGGTGACAAGGATCTTTGCTTTCTTTTGCTCGTTATGATTTTAAAGCTAGTTTGTATGGTTGATCATATGTAGCAAAAATTATCTTTCATTTTTTTTTGAACTGCGTCCTCTTTCAGCATTCTTTCATCATGTATTATGTCTTTTGTTTCGGTTATAATATCAAGGTCATTCATAATTCATCGTTACAGCAGTCATTACGTTTGGAAGTCTATTGTTCAATTCGAATTATGTCTTTTGTTTCGGTTTGACACACCATTACAGCAGGGCGGATGCAGAAGGAGAGTAATTAGATTCCGTGTAAGGTATACAGGTAAATTAGTACACTCTCTTCCATATGTTATTGATAGGACGATATCACGTTCAATGCATTTCCCATTGTGGTTAGTGAATGGTGAATACAGTACATACTTCGTTCATTGAATCCAAGTCTGACGAACTGACGAACCTGACAGAACACCTCATTAAGTTGTTTCATCTCAACTACTGTGTCTCAGTTTAAAATAAATTTGAAAAGGATGTTTGTACCAGAGAAGAAAAGGTGATGGAGTATTTAACGCTTAGCCAACACATCCAAGAAGAAACTTTCGATATGCTAATGATAAGGTTCAACCCTAAAACATGGTGGAAGAAAATCGTTGACATGAAGGTGTGGAACTGGTAATAACACAATCAAATTGGTCAACTATATCGATGTGATAGGTGGATTTGTACTTGGTGGTGATCCCATTCAAGACAGAATCAATGTTGCCAGAGAAAGTTTCAGTAAATACAGCAATCACTAGCTGCAATTCAAACAAGGTTTCGTACAAGAAGTTTCAACCACATTTGGAAGTGATTTCAATCCGGCAATAACAAACACTGTTTTGAATTGGATTCTACCCGAAGAAAAAGTTGAAGCATTGAAATCCATTTATGACTGCTTAAGCCTATTGGTGAATACATCTTCCAAGAATGTCAACGTGAAAAATCATAATCATGGATTTTTAAGATTTTTAACTCCCGAGACAGTTGTTGACATCCACGATAAATACTATTTTCCTTCCAACGCTGGGACGTGGATTCGCAATTTGAAAAACGCAGGATTCACTGACATCGTTTTGGAAGAAGTGGAGGTTATTCTACCTTTAAAGGTTGGTTTAGACGACTACTTTCAATGGGTTGCAGCCAGCATACAAACTCGTGACAGTGAAGGTTTGTTTAAATCAAGTGAAACTGATGTTGGTGAACTTTTGGACGACAAACATGCAAATGTTGTTCATCAATGGCCCCATTTCTTTAGTAAATGCATTAAACCTTGAACTCTTGGACAAACATACAAATGTTGTTCATCAATAGCCACATTTTGTTGCATTGAACCTTCTTTTTTTTTTTGGTAACGCATATTTAAAAAGAACCGTCATTTGCACACTAACACGAAATTTAGTTCTGCGGTTGACACTAACAAGTTGTTTTGAAGGAATCGAATTTCACGGATTGAAGTGAAGTTACATTGATTGTTGGTGCAATTCTTGAAATATAATCTATTTCTCCAACCAAACGAATCATCATACCAGACGTGGAATCTTTTATTGTAGCCTTTCTTTAATATTTTTTCGTGTGTGACTACTGTATGGGTCTATTTGATTTTTAACACAGTTATCCTTATCGCCTTTTTTGCAAGCGAAACTCAACAGGGGCTTCCGAAAGTGTCGAATCCCGAAATACCGTTTATATTTTAGGTCAAACATCGATCCCGTGAGCAACTCTTAATACCGTAATCCCGTTAGTTTTTTAGGCAGATCCCAAAATACCGAGCAATAATAATGGCCAATACCGTAATACCGTTAAAATCGGAAGCCCAACCGAAACGTTTCTACCCTTTAAACTTCGATATTACGCTAAAGGAAGAAAGTTTTGCGAGTTCGCGTTGTTTGGGGAGAAAAACATGTATGACAGGTAAAATGCCTTTATAAAAACTTTTACATTTGTAGGAGGAGAATTAAACCAAACATAATGTACCTGTTTTTCGGCATCCGGTGAAAGGGTGACCGCTCCAACCAGCTTATGACCCGGCTTGAAGCCTTTTGGGAACCTGTTATGTAACAAACGTAATTCATTATTTATTAAGTATTTGTTAGATTTGGATAAGATTTTCTGAACTGCGAAATTAAATTAATAAAAAGTCCTCGGAAAGTGCAATATAAATTATTTTTTCAGTCCAGTAGGTACTAACTTATCCTCGGCCGGTGCTGCAATATAGACAGGTTGAAAGACTTCTTTACTCAATGTTGTCTCTTTAAATTTCTTCTGTTTGTCAAGCAAATCGTGTCGGCTAGAGAAGACATCACAAGAAATGCTTGAAGGTAGCTTCACTTGAAGGTTCATGGGCAAATCTTTAAGTGCTTCTAGGCTGGGCACATCGCTGTGTCGAATCTAAACGAAAAGTTTATTAAAAGACCCAGTTACTTCACTCGAGCAAACCAAAAAAGCATTTTTCCTGCATATTTTTACGGGAAGTTTTAACGGTAAAACAGACAATAAGCACAGGCCATACTAACGAACGATAAACATTATAATTAACGATAATCGATAATTAAATAAACCAGAAGATTTGATAAATAAAAACGCCAAAATATACCGACACGCTTGATATGTCGTTTGGTGGCTATGTTTGCAACCATTGACCTTGCACTAGAGTTTTAAGGAGAAAAGAGCTTTCCAACGACACCAAACTCGACATCCATGGTTTCTGCCTACTTTTTTAGTCTCCCTTAAATTGGAAATTCCCCCATATTGAAATCTCCCCCCTTATATCGCAGAAAAGATTTCTGTGCGCCCTTGTAAAAAAATACCCCCTTGCAATCATAAATAATTTTGGATGGTCCCCCCTTCAATCAAGCGCACAAAATTTTAAGTTCAAAAAGTCAATTTAGTCAGGTTGCCTAATCCTGACTCCCCTTATCTGTACCTTAAGGGTACAATTTGTTGTGGGGATTTAATTTTGCGAATATTGGGTTTTTATTGTGATAGAACAATAGTCTTTTGTTCTAAACCAATAAAAACCGCAAAAACTGCAAAAATAAGTTCCTGCAAAGATTTGTACCCTTAAGGTAATTCAAAGATCGTTGTTCTAATCCTGTCGCAGGGCCCCCAGTTATTGAATGGAAAATTACTAGTTTTACTCTGACCATGTTAAAATTATTTTAAAGACAATTATATTAATTTTGAAAGTTGGGTAATTTTAAGTTCTTTGAAATCAATTTGCAGTTTATCTTTCATTATTTGGGTGGACAACCCAAAATGGTCGTCCGAGAAAATTTTGGAAAATAAAGATTCTTAGATTAGCTGAAACCCTTCTGATTTTAAGCGTTTAAAATTTCCCTTGACTTTTCCAGGCAGTCTGGGTAAATGACCTAAGGCCACTACTATGATAATCATATTTAATAAGATGGGATTCCGACATCTTCATCCCCCTTTATACAACTTTTGCTGGAAATTCTGCTGCCCTTGATAGAAACTTCCCCCTTATTTCTTAAATTTTAAAAATTCCCCCTTTTTTAAATGCCCTTTTTATTTTGAGGGAGGAGGTGGGGGCAGAAACCATGACATCTAATCTCACATACTGACCCATAGAGTAATCAGCGCTGAAATATTTAATTGTTTCAGCCTTAAAAGAAAACTCAAGAATAAATACAAACTGAAGCACTATTACATACCTGCATTTTTAGCACATGATCTCCCTTTTCAACTTTGCACGTATAATTATACTAAAAGTAAAGAACATAGATGAAAAGTTTTTACATAATAGAAGAAACTATTGTAATTAATAAGAGAATGGTGGTCAATTTGCTAACTCAAAGCTTGTGAAGCCAAGTGATTGGCTGTTCCAGAAAAGAATTGTGCAGGGGTTGGGGTGAACTTGTGTATCTGGGGGTCAAATTTATACTTGTCCGGGGGTAAAACTGATGTCCGGGGATAAAAAATGTAAAAAGTCCGGAGGTAAATTATTTCGTTCATCTAGAGAAGAGTTTAGGAACCGAAAAACCAACCTTTAATGGGAAGGCGTCGCCTGATCGTATGAGATATTTGTTGTTATCGTACAACATCCATAGTTGTGATTCGTATTTATTTTCGTACAGCAAATCGTGAAATTGCGGTGCCATCGGTATAAGCTCACATGCTTTAGCCTAGAAATAAGATTCATACACATCGGGGTTACAAAATCACTCTTCTTACAGATATCAAAAGAAGGCAGTACAGTGAATTACTTTATTGCATGAAAATTTTGCGGTTTCTTTTTTGCCAAAAATAGCATTTCGCGGCATTTAAATTCCGCGGTCGAGCTCCAAATACATTTTTCGCAAAATCTTAATTCGACCGCGAAACTGCGAGATTGTCATGCCACGAAATTGTCATGCAATACAGTTAAAGTACAATGGCGTGATATGTATGTAGAGCAGTATTATGAACTTTTTGGTTTAAGGAATGGAAATCCAGGAAACAAAAGACCAAAAATAGCATAGATTGAATGATTGAATATTAGGGTCGTAAAGTAAACTATAGTTTCCGTACAAAATCATCAAAGTGCAATTATGAACTTAAATTGTCCAAACTTACAATATTAAAATGGTAGGTCATTTCCAGACTGTAGATTTGTTCGTTACCAGGTAACAAGTCTTGTCCACCAAGAGGCCTAATCACATTCTCTTTTGGTCTAAAGAATAAACAAAATGAACGAAAATTACGGATTGTGGGTTATGAGATGGTTTTAGTGGCTAGATATGTAAAGATGTAAACATAAAAGCATTTGCACAGTGGTAGTTTAGCTTAGGGGTTAAAGATGGATTTAAATATCAGACCCAAAAAAAAACCTGTTTGTGTATTTTACAGACCAGAATTGAATCTAAGTCTAAAATTAAAAATTTTTGGTCTAAAGTATATCTTATTAACTGACAATATAAGTCAAATCTGCTGTTCTGATTGGTTCTCTCCCGGTCAATATAATCCCGTAAAGACCACTTCAAGGAGATGGCCACACTTATAAATATTTCCCATGGTAGAAATTGTGTCATTGAAATATTTCTTCAGTTTGAACACGATTTAAAGAATTAGCTTTGCACGGTCCAGACCAGGTTGAGAGTGGAAATTCAATTTTAGTGTTGTTAAAATAGCGCTTTAGATCAGAATAAGATGAATTAAAAATAATTACTCTCAATTCATATATAGAGGTTGTGGGAGAAGCAAAGGCTCTTAGTTTGGAGAACGAAGTATCGAAACAAAGATTTGTCTCTTTTATTCAAGCACTTTTTAGAGACTAAAAAAGATGTGGTCTCAAATTGGAAGATGAATTATATGATACATACGCGATGGGGATGACATGATGAGATATTGAAGCTTTTGGTGATATTTGTTCCATCCCCATTTCATTGGTGACATTGACTCGGCAATACATCTGGTTTCCATCCTAAGAAAGATTTGTAGATGTTTTATGAGAGCTTCTTTTTTAGAGTTAGTTGAAAACCTGGCCTATCTCTATGGTTCAGCCATATGAAATACGTAATCACGAGATTTAACGTTGAATTCTTAATGGTAAAAACAACTTCCACTTTGCTCGATGATGGGAAAAAAATTTCTCGAAACGTAGCAAACTTTAAATCTATGTATATAAAAACCATTCACGTCTATAGGAAGAATTTTTGATATTAAAAGGACAAAAGAAAAAGTGATTTAAACCCAAGCCGAGGTCCAATCATGGCCCCTATACTATAAACTAGGTGAAAAGAAGAGTGTCCAGATTGTTGCTTTCAAGATCTAAATAAAGTACTTTTTCAAAAGACTGAATCAAATAATCCTGCTTCCCCGCCAGTTACTACAGGTCATGCCTTTTAAAGTACAAGGAGATTAATAAGTAGGCTTGCCAGATGAACTGGAAGTAGAGTAGATTAAAATTGTTGAATAAGGTATGCAGTGATGATGTTTTAAATAAAAATGAAAAACATTTGCAGAACACATTTGTTGAAAATGTTTCTTTTTTAATAATTCATTGGAAAATAATTCAATACAGAAAACTCTTCAGAATATGACATCCGTACAAACAAGAAACTGAGGAGTGCTTCATCATTTCACTGGTATATATTGTAAATAAAAGTGATAACCTACCATATTAATTTGATCACAACTAGGTTTCAATCCATGGAAAGTCAACCTTCCCTCGAGAGTTGAATCACCTGGTAAATTCCAATATCTTGAGATGCACAGCTCCATGGTCGATCCTCCCTGAATGAAATAAGAATATTTTTTAAACTCTTTGAACACAGATGGCACGACTTGCGTGAGGTCTCTAGATCAAACTTAATAACTCAACAACAAATCAACAACTAAATCAACAACTAAATCAACAACTAAACCTTTCCGTATCGTCTTCTGTGAAAAATCACTCAAAAAGGCCCATCTTTCGCCCAAGTGGAGAAAAAGTCGCCCAGTAACAAATCGGATGCTTTCCCTCACTCCAGTGGTAAAACAAAGAAAAAGGGGCACATAGTCTAGAGCAACCTTGTCTGAATGTGCGTATCTTGAAAAGAACTATTTAACATCTCTGTCTCAAATCAATATCTTGAAAAAACAAACACCCCTTTGATATCTTAAAACGCCCATGTCTCGCTCACTGACTTTTTAAGGCAAAAAAAACAGTTTCACGCTGGAAAAAATATTTTCAAAAAAGCATTAAGCCTTTTTTCTCCCACAATGGTACTCTAGTTTCATACTAAAAATTAGAAAGAACTAATGATAGAATCCCCAGTAAATCCCAAAAACCCCTTTTTTTGGCCGTTTTTGGCCAAAATAACCCCTGGACAGTTAACATGATTTGTACTTCACTAACTTTAACTTTGAAGATCATTTTATTGTCATTTCCATTGGCTTTGACCGTTAAGAATTTATCAAATTCGTATTCAATGAACGCTGCATCAGCCATCAATTGTACCGCGTGTACGATGTAACGGTAATCCGTTTCTTTCTCGTTCGAAGACAAAACCAATTCTAAAACATGGATAATGATAATGGGTTTGAGTGAAAAAGGGGAAATAACATTCACACTATTTAAACTTTCTTACCACGAAGGAAAGACAAAAACAACAAGGGGAGGGGGTACATCACCACACGACAAAAAATAACTGATGATGATCACTTTAGACAGAAGTTTTAATACTTTGAAGGACTTTGAAATCTTTTCTCGCGAAGGAAATGTTCTCGTACAATTACTTTTCTAATTGTACTCACACTCAACCCGTTTTTTCATACTAATCTCACAAAACCTTTTGTAGCTAACAATCAACTAAATACTGAGATAAGCCTCTAAACACACTAAAAAGAGAATGTTCTGCAACATCATAAATACCTGCGAACGTTGCACCATGGGGAACGAAATAAAACTTTCGAATCCTTTGTCCGGGTTTGTAAGATAATGGTCCCACATTGAATTCCGTTGTCGTTGGTAACGAGCGGTTGATACTGAAAATAAATGCAGGTTTGTTAAGATTGTAAAATAACCAGTAAGATTATATTTCAGGATATTTCAGGATAATTCAGGATAATTCAAACGAAGTTGGTACGGAAGTTTTTGAGGCAAAAGAACGGCAATAAAAAACTTTAAATTAAAAGTTTTAACAATGACGAAACAACTAGTTTTGACACAGCAAAAAAACTAAAGGTCACTAGATCGATTTTATTAGTCGCTACCAAGTTATATTAGCTCGCAAAAATATCAAATGCCTGTCTAAAAACCATAATTTGAAGTTCTAAATCACCAACACTTTATAGATGACCATTATTAGAGAAAAAAGTTGAATAAAAAAAATAAAAGAAATTTCGGACACTCTGTAATTAAAACAATAAAAATGAAACGTGTTTAAAAAATAATGTTGCCACTCATACTTTTCCGGGATGACTACGGTGACAGGAATACGGAAGACCGGACCCAAACTAACGTTTTCCGTATCGAATGCATGAACCTGAAATATGGAATAAAGCATTGAATCATGATTATCTCAGGGTGAAATTATAATACGTATAATTATATGCGTTTATTACGTTAGAGCTTTTTACGTGCCTTTTTTTTCAAAGCGAATATAAAGATTTCTAATAAGGCCATCCTTTGTTTCCACCTTACCGGGTGACGAAAGAAAAACTCATGCAGGAGGCCAGAAAAAACTTTTTTTCACATTTTTTCTAGGATGTGATGGTGTTTAAAGTTCAAAAACTATATTTTTCAGGGTCGGATACAGGAGGAATCTTATTCACGGAGAGTAATTAGTTTCCATATAAGGTGATATGATAATTAGAGCACTTTCCTCCGTATGTCCTTGTTTGTTTGTTTGCTTTTTCAAAATTTCAAAAATTCTCACCCCCTTTTCAAAGTTCATTATTTTTTGCGGCCGGCCGCGAAATGAACCTTTTTTAGGGTTGGCCTAATGATAATTCTTTTTAACCAAAAAAAATACTTCCGAGAAGTAGTACAATTAAACTCATATAATTAAATGAGTTTTCGAATTATAGGAGTTTAATTGTAGAGGCTTAAGTTGGATGGGAGCGAAGATTTTCGAATTATAGAATTTCGAACTACATGAGTTAAGCTGTATTCCGGAAAAGACGGCCTCCTGTTTTTAATAAGTATCCTAAAGTATTTTTTCTATGACTCTGACTTATGTTCACCCAATGTGTATTTCCCAAATGATGATGCGGTCTACCCTTACACTAAAAATCGAGAAGAAAATCTATTGGCTAAAAAAATCGTCAACGGATTTTTCGTTAAAAACATCTTCCAATCCAGTGATATTTTAGAAAATACACGTCGTCTCGATTTTCACGTTTGATCGAAATTATCTCTAAGGACTGATTATTCAACATTTTCCAAAAATCATTTCGCGCGCTCTCACCTCAGCATAATGAACACCTCCGCTCAATCCACCTTTCTTGACCTCAACAACAAGTCCACGTTCTAGTAAAAATTATATGATGAAACATGTGAAATTGAATTCTAGTAAAGTGGCCCTTAGTACACTCCCATATCCTAAACCCGGTGGGACTCCCTACCCAATGAAAAGATCCCGATCCCCGGTCGAAAATTAGCATAGGCTTACTTCAGTCGGTCGAAAGTCGGCGAAAGATCAAACGTCTTAAACCGAAGTTTTCGTCAATGCAATGACTTCTTTCAATCCTTTTCAAGAAAAGTTTTTTAACTGCCGTTCTTTTGCCGACCTTCATATCAATTAATCAATTAGATTCGACATGGCGAAAAAACCGATCAACTAAAGTAGAGCTAAGCCAATTCCTTAGCACTCGTGTTAAAGTTTTTAAAGAGTTCTCACCTTTGTTTTGAAGATTCAAGTAGGGTGGACAAACAACCCAGGGTTGAGTGGCGATCAAACTTAAATTCAAATTAAACTTGATCTTCAGATTGTTATCTGCAAATATAAAACGAAAAAAATAATACATCATTTTCTACATTTGCTACATTCCTGTTCTGTATGTATAGAATACGTTCGTAATATTTAGAAATTTTTATGCACAAAATAAAAAATGTAGATTAACTATTGGAAGAGGAATTCATGAAAAACAAAACAAACTATTATTTCAACAAATTTTCAAGCTTAAAACATAATTTCTATTTGATCAGATTGATTTCAAGTCCAAATTCAAATTTTATGGAAAACTCTAGACCCTGGCATCATCACCTGTATTTTTATGAAACTTGGGGCTGACAACCACTGTTTGTTTTTCTGGTATATTATGGTCTTTGTACTCTCTGAGATACAGTCCTCGTTTACCGTCCATGGTTCTGATCTAGAAACAAAGATACAAAACAAGGGTGTGAAAAAAAAACAAAAAAAGAATAAATTCTATCATCAAATCTTAAACTTCACTTTTAACAGATACTTCAAGTTTTTTTGTGGGTGCAATTTCATTTATATTTTTAAGGTACGAATTCACTCCCATCACACTAACAAGATTGATTCTTGTGACTAAGACCAAGTTACCTGGGGCAAAGAGCGATGCTCATCGATGCGAGATAGGTATACTCGCTACTGTGGTCTATTCGGTCGCTTAATTCCTTTCGTCTTTAAATTAATAATCATGCTCTGAATGTTTGTTTGTTTGTTTGTGTTTTATACTTTCGTTTTCACTAAGTAACGTGACGTGTTTCGGCCAATGAGATCGAGAATCTTAACTGGTGCAGGATATCTATCTTATTAATAGCCGTATTTTGCAATCTGTGTGTAACACTAGGCGGGATCCCGCATTTTTTCTAGCCTGGATAAAATGCGCGGGAAAATCAAAAAGGAAAAGTAGGGATTTTAGCGATTTTTTAAAAGAAGTCGTTGCAATGCTAATGTTTGGCCCAAAATTTAACCCCTTTTCCCTTGAGAATATTTGACGTTTTTGGGTTTTTTGGG
>JAUJPO010082050.1:0-10513 GCA_032270745.1 Tiaropsis multicirrata | reverse complement strand
CCGATTTTACCTAGCCAGTACCCGACTCCTAAAATTGTTGCGGTAATTAAAAATAACAGACTTGTTTACAAGTCTAGTCCGTATGAAGTTTTTGTACGTCATTTTTCCTAACGAAAACACACCAAAAATAGAGGGCAAAATCCGGTAACGTGAAGCCTGCTAAAACATACAAAAGCTAGGTGGGGTGCACCATGTAAAGGATAGAAAATTTTAGAAATTCTTTCCCAAAACTGGGAGAAGATGGTCGAAAAATGCACTGTGTAAGGGTCGGTTTTAGGTAAATTTTGCACTGCATGCACTGTGTTGTAAGTCCGATTTTGAAGTCCCAATTTTTGTCTGAACATATGGTAGTTTTGAGATCGAGTGCCCCTACCCCCCTCCCCATTCCTCGGGACCCATTTGCAACCAATCAAAAGAGGGGGCGAGTTGAAGAAGAAAAGGCTATTACCGAACCTTGTAAATTGTAAATTATTATACAGTAGTATTTTTCGTACAAAATTCATCACAAGATTCTTCCCTTTTATAATATAATTACTTGTTATTAATTTAAAATATACAACTAATTCAATATAAAAAATTCTGTAACAGGCAGGATTATCCTGGAGGCAGGTATGCTGGCAGCAAACGGCGGTACTATATCAAGGATTGTGGAAATTGATTATTACTTTACTGCGCATGAAAGTTTCGTGGTTTTACGGTCGAGTTCGAAAAACCGCGATATTAAAATGTCGCGAAAAATGTATTCGGAGCTCTCCGAGAGAAACTCGAGTAATTTATCAACTTAGGCCAAAAATGATAGATTGCAGGAGGCCTTTGCATTTTATAAGATACACAACCCTTTTGTTGTGACATTAACACAGAAAAGTAAAGCGTTTCCTTCCTGAAGAATCCAATTCGAGTTCAGTCAGTTTTTTATTTTAATCAAACAAAACATCAAAGCACCGTCATCAATCAAGCGTAATCTCCGCTTACTACACGAGTATGAGAAATTGTCTTTGCTTTTAAAATTCTGTTCCCAATCCACTAATTGAGAGTGGGGGGTCACTCGATACACCTCAAAGGCAAGAATTTACACGACGTGAGTAAGTAAAATTACTCGATACAAATCGATTCCTCTGTTCATTTCCAATTATCGAGTTGTTTCTCAAACTCTCGATCGTCGATGAGTGGTTGGTCAAGTGATCTAAAGATGAAACAAAATAAGAGCATTAAAATTTATTCAGAAAAATTGCTTTTGAAAGGCCAATTCGTTATCGCTGGGCCAATTATGATAAGAAGGAGTACGCTCTCAAAATATTTGGACAACTTGATAGAAAGAAGAAAGCTTGCTAGGCCTGTGATATCGGTTGTTCTTATTTCTTTTGCTCGAATTTATTCTCAAATTGTTCTAGTCTTGCTCTTACTTTTTAAAAATAATTGTTTTTTTTCTATAGTCTAGGATATCCACAAAAAGGAAAAATAAAGATAAAAAAAGCAAAAACATTTTTGGCCTCGGTACTGTTCTTAAGTTGTTCATATATTTTGCCATTTCTCAGCCTCGTTGTACTCATAAAATGATTACCTGATCATGACGTCACCACAGAAAAAGCATTCTGACGAAACCAGCTCATCTAAGCTCTCCTGTAGATGAACAAAGATGTAAAATAGGTTAAAAAATTATCAATAGACGCGTCCATACAATTCATCTGCCAATTTGAGACCACGTCGTTCTTTAGTAAAAAAGTCTCTAAATATGGCTTGAATAAAAGAGACAAATGTTTGTTTTGATGCTTCGTTCTCCAAACTCGTTTAAGAACCTTTACTACAGAATACTTGAGTGGTCTCAAATTTGCAGGATATGAATCGCAAATTGTTCATTTTTCTGAGCATATCACCTAGGTAAATATTACCTGTATCATTAGAGTTCAGTTGTGTATTATTTTACGTTCGTATAATGACCTACCAAGCCTGAACATCATTAATTTAGCATTGGTTGTTAACCCTCTCAAACAGTTATTATTGGGGTAGTAATTACTGACCTCTATAACCTGCTAGATAGTATTTTTGCGTTTTGACAACAAATCCGTCATTTTATTTCCGATTTCTTCTGGGTTTCTCCTCTTCGTTAAGACGGAAACAACAGATTTGGTGTCAAAGTAATGGGAAACCCAATCCAGTGGATGAAGCATAGCCAGTAGAAAAACCCAGTCTGGAAGTCTTTTATATTTTGTGTACATTTTGAACTTGCGTACGCAAATTAGTTTGTTTTGCTCATATTTTGATCACGTGATCAAATAATAGACCAACCCCAAGAGAAGTGTTATATTGATACGTTACCAATAATGATCAATAACATATAATTCATCTGCAAATTTGAGACCATGTCATTCTTTAGTACAAAAGTCTCTAAAAATTGCTTGAATAAAAGAGACTAATTGTTGTCTCGATGCTTCGTTCTCCAAACTCGTTTAAGAGACTTTACTACGGAAAACTTAAGTGGGTTTAATTTGGCAGCTCCACACCTTCATTAGTGAGCAAATAAATTGACATCATTTAATTTTTGTTTTAAACAAAAAAAAGTCGACAAAAAGTGATATCAATACATTGCCAGACCAGTGAACCTTTACTGACTTAAAGGTAGAGATCGATGGAGGTAATAATTGGTACCTGTATGACAGATCGATTTGTTTTGGAATTCTTTGCGGCAACAGAAGTTTGACTGTTGGTTGTTTGGTTATTGCTGGTCATGTCTAAATCACGCAGTGTGTTTACCAATTCTTCGACTCGATTCCTAAACAGACAAAACATAGTGAAAAGCCTTATAGATCTATATTGGAAAATATCCAAAGCATATCCTATGCTCTGCCTGTGCTGGCGCTTCTTAGAAAAGGGTGTAAATTTATCAAAGTTCATACATCCCAGCAAAGAATTGTTAAATTTCATACCCTTACAGTGCACCTGGCTTTTGTCAGAACCTTTAAAACCCTACCCTTCAAGGCGTCGCGTCCGGTAGAGGTCACTTACCCTGAGTGCCCCCCCCCCCCTCCCCTCGGATATCCGATGGACCAAGATAGACCACGAAAATGTCCCTACTCGAGATCATAAATTATACGAGTAAAAAAAATCAAAAATTCTTACTTTTTATTGCTTGTCATGTTTTCTTTGACCTATATATAATTCAAAGGAAATTAGCCGAGCTTGTTTTCAAAACCCCTTTTGCATTTGTTCACTTTTTTCATGAATTTTAAACTTCAAAGGCAGATTGTGGTCACAGTGATAGGTTTCAGACAATTCTTTTGGTACCATTGAAAAGCCCTTGGTCTTAGCTTTCTATAACAACGGGGCATTTTGGCTGGAAGGTAAGTGGTTTTGAGCGTATAATTTCCTTGATTGACAGATATTGAAATAAAGGTTTTTATTTAACAAAATAAATTTATCAATAACATTTTAGTCTTCTAAAGCCGATTGGTCGACGCAGTTTATTGTTTTATTATTTTATTGTTTTCAAAAGAAAATCGTAATGTGCAGTAGTTCTCGCTGTTTTATATTCATTTTAAGAGCAAAGCGCATAGTCCGAAGAGAAGGACTTTACGCTCTGAACGAAAGAAATTATGACGTAGCCTAGGTTTGATTATAATTAGTTGAACTCTCATTGATTGTACTAATTGTAAAATCAAACTAAACCGATTTATCAAATTTTCACGTACAATTTTTTGATTGTTTTCAAAAGTTCGACTAACCAAATTCAAAATTAATTGAACTTTTGTCATTTGAATAAATTCAATAATAGAACTTAATCGGTTAAAAAATTATAATCATTGTATAATCGTATTATTTAGCTAATCGATGACCAATCGATATTCAGGATTTTTATGACTCTTGATTACCTATCAATTATCAATTACCTATTGATTGTGTTTAATCACCACAAATAAGGTGAATTTAGAGTTTGAATCGATGATGGGTTAGACTTATGCAGATTTTATGGAGTAAGGATGTGGCAAATAAAATTGAATGCTATTTTTTATAAAGTTGATCTGACTGCATGGAATCTTTGTTTTCAATGAAATTTGGAGGTTTTTCTCAGGAGCATGAATATTTCTATTTGGTTTGAGTTGCAGGAGGCTTTTCCAGCAAGAGATTGATGGGAGATATCAAGGTTACACCTCTGGGCTGAATAAGCTCTGCGCGCGGGGCATTCACAGCAACAGCTACTTGCTAGGTTTTTCCCGCGCGCGCGTTTAAAAGGGCAGTCGGTTATATAGGGCGTTAAACGTGATAAAGAATGTTTGTTTCATTCATTTTGTAGGTACAAAGAGAAAACAGGGCTGGCCAAGAAGCCACCTGCAGCTACCATATTCCAAAAAGACATTGATTGTACGTTTGAAGAATGTTCTGTGAGTCACGAGCAGTTCGTCAGGAAAGAGGTGACCAGAAGTAAAGCGTGCAAGTCACTCAATAAAACCAATTTCAAGATGGATAAGGATAAAAGGATTGAGTCTTTCCAAACAACACAGTCAGCAAGCTATAAACCAACCAAACTATTGAATCGTAAATTGAAATCGCCCGGTGATGCCATGAGAAGTCATATTCCGGATGGTGAGTTTGGAGTATTCCGTGAAGCTTTTGGTATTTTATTACATAACACTGCAATCAAAATAAGTCCCCAGGATGTTCTTAACTTTTCTAAAGCAAGGTTTAAAATATGTACTTGTAATAAACATATTACCTTATCGGACAAAATAATGTCGGACTAATTTTTCGTCGGACATAATTTTCGTCACTTTTGTCCAAAAAAAACGCAAATTTTAGCCTAAAAAACTTTTTTTTTGGACTTACTTTTCGTCGAACTAAATTATTCGTCGGACAAAATTTTTGTCATCTCCAAAATTTTCGTCAGTTTTGTCCGATAAGGTACTAAAAAGAGCCATTTCAGCTGTTTTCAAGCCACTTCTGTAAGAAATCTTCTTCAGAAGCAGACTGGAGGCTTGATCTTAACTGTTTATGGAAACTGTGCGATGGAAACTTAATTTAGCGGACTTTCAAGAAAAATAAAAGAGCCTAATCTGCCGAAATTGGTCACCCCAAGCAAAGTAAACAGACAAAAGCTGAAATATGCTCGTAATACCGAGACAATTTTGCATCCATTGAGAACTCTACCCTTGTGATATATGCATCCATTACGTAATCTTTTATACGTAAACATACTAAAAAGAGGGATGTTTGTTACTTGTCAAAAATTCGAATTAAATAATAAATTGAGAAATCATTTATTGCCATAATAGGTGATCGAGAGAAAGTTGGTTGGCCTCCCAGTGATTATACGACGCGATTCACTGCCAAGCCCATTGATTTGGAAGGTCTCAAACGCATTCCGAACAGCCAATATTCCAAAACTATTCAAGGTGATCTGAGAAGTCACCGTGGTATTGATGTTTATAGAACGTCCACCAACATCATGTATCCACCCAAGAAATGTACGCCCAAATGTCAAATTCCTGAATCCGTCAAGGTATGATCCTATTACCTTAGGGTAACAAATTTTAGCGGGAAGAAAATGTGGCGGTTTTGCCCTAAATTCGCCCAATTAAGTTCCCGCCAAATTTAATAATTTTTGCCATCCGCCAAATTAGGTTCCCGCCAAAATTTGTTACCCTAAGTATTATGATATCCATTACGTCACTACGGAAACATCCAAAAAACTGAAAATGATTTATAGTTTTTGGGGGCTCGCACAAAATGATTGTAGATTTTTTCAGTGTCGGTTGCTATTAAATTCTAAGAGATGTAACACTCGGTTTTATTTTAAATATGTACATTCAAATGCATCATTCACTACTTTTGTGTACTATTATGCCTAGTATAGTATTAAAATAATAGTAATACCCCCCCCCCCCCTGTTGACGACCAAGGATATCCAGAGGGGTTCGAAATTGTCTAGGATATCCAGGGTTAAGAATTTGAGGATACCAAGGATATCCAGGGGGGTTTGGCGTTAAGAAAATCGAAATCCTCAACAGTGGGAAAAGCCCAATCAATGAATATGTAATTTGAATTTGGACGGATATTCTTTAACTTTGTTTTTAGATTTTTAGATTCTTTAAAGTTAAATTTTGCAGCTACAAAGAAACAATAGAAGTTGACTAATTCATTTCTATGTCCATGCTAGCATAAGCGAGTTGGTTACATATATTTCAGGAAAAGCAAAATTTTCTATAAGGATTTATTATTTTCCATATCCTTCATTAGTATCCGGCAACTTCCATCCCATGTGGTGACGAACAAATGTTTTTTTCTACACAAGCTACATCATTCCAAGGAAAATTTCCATCCCAATCCAAACAATTCAATCGACCTGAAGCTCTGGAGAAATTGCAAAAGACTTCAATCGTGTCTGGTGATCCTAGGTTAGACTCTTTTGAAACGACTACTCATCAATTACATCCGTATGTCTCATTGGGTAAGTCTCCAATTTATTTATTTAGACATATTTACCAAGGATAGTGGTTATGTTCTAGTGAACTGTTATCGATGAGGATCCTGCCTTCCTTGCGAACGCCCCTACAAAGGAGCCTATGGAATTAGAAGTGATCAGCAATTTTCACCACCGAAAGTCTTGGGGGATCGAACTCGAGACCCTTTAGATCCTGAGCCTTAACTACTCAGACACGGATTCATAAACCTCGCACTTCGCGATAAACTTTCTGAAATTAGAGACGACGATTAGGCCAATTCTGATTCTCATCGCGCGGCCGCTGACGGTTCGACTTTGTTCGAGGTTGTTTTTTCCTCCTTAAGACATGAATTTCTAGGATTGTCCTATCTATAGAGTGAATCAACTGGGTGCTTTTACTTTATTCATTGCATGAAAGTTTGGCGGTTTAGAGTTCGAAAATCTGCGAAATTAAAATTTCGTGAAAATATATCTGGAGCTTGAAATGAATTTCATGATGACAACCTAAATTTGACCTGTTTAGACTACATTTTTGTCTAAATAATTTTGTCAACCACGAAAATTATTCACCGCGAAATTTTCTTCTCATCAGTCAGGTGGTAATCTTATGTTTTTTAAACGCTTCTTTCAACTATTTCTTCATCTAGATCCGTCTCGTGGTATTTTAAAGCAAAAGCGCAAGTTCTATAACAGTATTACTATGCCAGCTCCTTCGATGATCAGTTCTGCTACCTGTGATTACGTTGCAGTAAGTGTCATTTTTTTTCCGAAGCATCAAGACAAACATTTGTCTCTTTTATTCAAGCGATTTTTAGAGACTTTAGTACTAAAGAACGACGTGGTCTCAAATTGGAAGATAAGTTATATGCTCGGTGCAATTATTTTCAATCAGTTTTGAGACCATTTTGTGCTCTTCCTTTTTATTGGACCTTCTGGGGGTCAATTTACCTATTCGTTCGTCAACTTTTCTAAAGATTATCTTATTTTTGGATTTTTGGTTCAAAGATATCCGGAATGTCGCGGTCGATTTTGGCCAAAAAATGTTATCAGGGGTGGGGTATTCTTGAAATTAGTTCTTAATTATTTTTCTTATTTTTTGCACCAAAATGGGTATCCGAAAATCCGGAAACCCTGTAATGTGACGTAACCCGATTACCCTCCCTTTATTTTCGCACAATAGCCACCGACGTCATATCGTAACCACATCATCGATGGTTCAAACTATCATACGTCATCAGATGTTACCCTTGGAAACGATAAACAAAACTACTACACCACGACAGTTCAACAATGTTTCCCACCCAAGCAAAAACAGAGTGTCAACAAAATCCGTCACATCAACACATGTGCTAGCGATATTCCAATGCATTATTACGGTTAGTAGTGTCAAATATTAGCTTATTTCTTAGGATTCATACATCTACATAACAATGGAAACTATCTAAAGCGGACACCATTGGTGAAAAAATCAAATGTCCGCTTAAGAAAGATTCCACTATACATTGTTACATTATTACATAAGAATCTCCGTGCACAAAACTGTAGGAAATTGACTAATCGCACGTGATCTTTAACCTAGTTCTTATTTTCCCGGATATTCTTAGGAATTCATCGAGTTCTACTCGATCTATACGACGATCTTATTTGACTGTTATTTGTTACGATCTAGCCCTTCCTTTGAATGTAGCCATTATGGTTCCAGGGCTAAACGAATAAGATTAAAAATACAGCGTTTAGCATTGGGATAGACCTTGACATTTATTTGAAACTAAAAGTATTACTTTGATTGGAGTCCCTTGAGAAATAATAATCACCATAGTAATGTGTTTAAAACGAGGCAGTTATTGCTCATGACGTAATTTATGAAAAGGTCTATTGAGGTTGAGTTTGGCAAGGATCAGCCATAAATTAATTTCTGATCTTATCTTTTCATTTTAAAGACACGCTTTATAGCAAAACGTCATACAGCACTGATTTTTCACCAAGCAGTCCATCAAAGAAATTAATACCGAATGAGAAAGCTCTCCAAAATGTAAGTCAAATATCGTTGAGCACAGGACGTTTTTCTCAACATTGTTTCATTTTTCTCAAAATGGTTGCAAACATCCGGCCCTTTTGGTATGTCTCCGTAGAATAGAAAAGATTACGTAATGGGTATTATGAATATCCCTTATTCTGTTACTTCAATTTATTGATGCCAACGGGATTCTTTTAGAGATGCATAAAATAACTTCTGTAGGGATAACGGTACTAAGACCGCCTAAAAAGGAACGATCTTCCAGTAATTTTAAGAATCTTCAAAGACATCTTAGTCCAGTAGAATTTCATCAAAAATAGGGTCAACCTAGAAATAATTATTATAGAAACTTTCTATATGACGCGTCTCGAAGAGTACTATCGAATAGAGGCATAGTTTGTTGAGGTACCATGGCTAGATCTTGAGATATTTGCATTTCAAATTTTGCTGACTCAGCAAAATAACATCAAAATCGCTCAAATATGCTGAGTCAGCAAATCTTCAATGTCAATTTTTTCAAGATCTAGCCATGGTACCTTAACAAATGTCTCTATTCGATAGTACTCTTCGAGACGCGTCTGTTGAAAGTGGTTTGGAGTGCTGAAATTATTTTTTAAACGTATTTTTTATGACGTCAGCATTAAAAATGGCGATTTTTCGCCCAATATTGGCCAGGGTGTGGTTGACCAAATTTTACAAATGGTCCCCATTCTAGACATCTACTCTTTCTGCTCTAACAGATGGAACAATCGAAATTAGCCATTTAAAACCTTTTAAAATTGACATTTTTAATGGGTCAATGCTTTTGGCTTAGAAAACCCCTTCTCACTCTTTTGCGCATAACTTTTTTTGTCCACGATGAAAAATTGACTCTAACCCTCATTGGAAAGCTGATAAAATTATCTTTCCAACGGTATTAAAGTTTCTATAATAATTATTTCTAGGTTGACTCGAAATTCTACTGGACTATTTCTATATTTTGCCAGCAAACAATTTTTAACGGAATTAGGGATAGTTTTCATACCCTCGGATGCCTGTCCCCTTTAAAAATGCACTTGCTTTCTTTTTTTTCAGCTCCAAAAATCTCATATTGTTGAGCCGTTGAAAGGATTAACCGAATTCAAAACCACACATAATCGATTTTTTACGCCCAAGATGATCACGCCCCATCCACCCGTGTGTATTGGGCGTTTACAGAAGAGTTCAGTTCCCATTGGCACAATGACTGTTGTTGGGTAAATTGGTAACAAAGAATTGGAATTTGGTTTTATGTTTGTGGATTGTTTATTGATTCAAAAAAAATATATATTAAAAGTTTTACTTCCAAAATCATAATGTTCTCAATACTTGAAAATATTTTAAATATCCTTTAGACATCGAATGACGAACACCGTAGTCTATTGTCATAGCTCAAAACCACTTGCTTTTCAGCCAATTATGCCCCGCTGAAAGCTGAAATAACCAAGGGCTTTGCAGTGGTACCAAAAGAATTGCCTGAAACCTATTAACCCACTCCGGTCTCTTCGTTCACTTCTTTCGACAAAAATGAAGGAACACCCAGTTGATATATCATTTGAACATGATATATTAGGGAGGTGAAGTACCACGACGATACAACGACGATACAACTTCGACGAATACTTAACCTCGCTGTTTACACTTTCACCTAGAAAGCATAGCAAAATCCAGGCCTAATTTGACAAGCGAACGCTATTGACACTTCTGATGGACGCGTTGCTGGATATAATAAATGATTTCCTCTATTCTCAGATTTTACGGTCACCGGACCTACTCTACGGCGGGAATAATTTGGGCCCTGGAGTCAAAGCTGAGCAAAATCATGACTCAACGGTACTCAGCAACCCACACCATCGGTCATTTTGATTTGTCATTACATTCCCAAGCAGCCACGCAACGTTCTTTCAAACAACGTACAAATAACGTTCAGAAGTTGGAACAATAGCGAGGTTACGCAAGGAACTTTTAATGACCTTAGACGCGTATGAGTCAACCTGTACATAATTCGTCTAAACAAAACTTGTAAACAAAAATCTATGAACAGG
>JAUJPO010082039.1:0-10513 GCA_032270745.1 Tiaropsis multicirrata | reverse complement strand
TTAGGACGTTAAACGCGTGTGTGTCAGCCTGTATATAATTTGTCTAAACAAAACTTGCAAACGAAAATCTGAATACATGCGTCTAACGTCCTAAATGCTCTCTTGCGTAAGATGCTACTATAAAATAAAGGCGGGAATTATTTGGGTGAAATTATTCAGGTGTCAAGAGGCTCGAGTTCGTTTCCACTGTGGCACTACGGTTCACTTGGCAATTGAACGTACCTTCTCCCGGGTGGACCCATACCATATGAGAAGAATTGGGTAACCATAACTCTGGAATTCCTACTTCGAAGAAGTAGGACCCCTTCCCCCATTGGGAGGGTCCATCTATCTATTATTTTGGGCAAAAATTGATTGAATATGGTGTTCATTTTTTTCTCGATTTTTTACACATAGTTGTGTATTTGGATACCCTCTAATGGGACAGAACCCGATTTTTCAGGAAACGTTTTTGACGGCCGATTTTAGCAAACAACAGTTTTGACTATTTTTCTGACTTTTTACATTTTACATTTTTTTATTGGGCATTTGGATACTCTCGAATGTGACGAAATCAGATTATGATTTTTTTTTGGCCAAAACGGCCTTAAAAAGAAGTTTTTGAGTATTCACGAAACTATCTTTTAAAATATAATTTTTTGATGCATATTTTGATCTTTGACCTTAACGTGACATTTTCGACATGATGAATTTTTTTCTGGTTTGGATGAACATCATGTTTACCGATTTTTTATTCCTATTACTTATTTTATTTCCCTTTGATTACTTTAAATCTTTATGTTGAATCGGTAATTTTGTCGGGTTTTTTTCTGTCTGATTATCTGACCTTCACTGTTAGATAGGTCCATTCAGCATCCGGCTTGTTTTATATAGGAAATCATTTTCTGGTATCAACTTCTCGGAAACCTTAGATGATGCTGAAGAGAGGTATGGTTGATTTAAGATCAAATTAAAGTATAGTTTTTTTCAGGAGAAAGAATTCAACATTTAAAAAAAAGTCAGCCCTAGCTTTTTTTAAATGACTTTGCCACGTATTAAATTCTTAGTTATATTTAAAACTTACGCGTGAAATTTCCATCAAAAGAATGACGTGTTTGCTTTTTTCCCCGAATCATCTTGTAATTCCACCCACGGGTAATATACCTTATCGGACAAAACTTAGTCGAAAGAAACTTTAGTCACCTCCAAATTTTTATCCGACTAAACTGTTAAAATAGCCTAAAACCATTTTTTTAGCCGGGGAGAATTTTAGTCACTTTTTTCCGACTAAGTTTTGTCCTAGGTACCTAGATGTTGAAACTGCTTGAGCGAGGGTATCACTTTATGATTCAGTTCAGATTCCAATCATTCTGTAAAAGATATCTAGAGTTTTGTTTTGATATTTGTATTTTCTGGATAAAATTATGGTAATCTTCTTTTTTTCTTTTTAGGAGAAAATCGTTTTTTTATTACTTGAACTCTACTGGAAAGTATTGTTCACTGAAAGAACAAATAAAAGTAAGGTTGCAATGGGCTTTTACAGAATTGTACTGTTTAGGTATTATTGATGTCTTGTTCGAGGGTCAGCTCATAAAATTTGATCCATATTCGAGGTTTTACATCAATATCTAGGGAAAATGAGTGGACATCTGAGGGGTATGTTGATATCCTAAACGGTGTGCAAAATTTCTATTTAGGCTGGCGTAATGCCATTTGTCTGAGGTCAAGACTGGTTGGTTAAATTCGCCAATTGCCGGTCCTAACAGTTCGTACTGTAACTGTATACAATCATTTTCTTTTTTGTTCAGCATTTTGTGATCAAGATAGTTCGTGAGAAATTTCTATACACGAGTAACTTCAAGGATAATGACGAGATGCAAAGGTTCACAACAGATTTGTATCGATTCTTACTAGACCACATGCACCAAGGATTGAATAAGGTATGTATGTGTTTGATGTGCTGATCTGTACCTTGATCCACTGGATAGGACCTTTCTTTCTGCATGTAAAACGTATAAAATCGCCCAAATTTAAGGGGGTAGTTTGTATAAACACTCAGAAAAAGGTACCGGTGTTTGGCGGCCTCGTGGAGCCGAAAAAATTTGATTTATATTTTTATTTCATTAAAGAGAGGAAAGTCTAACTCAAACTTTGAGGTGTAACTTTTTAAATTCTGTTCAGTAGTTACCAAGTTACCCTACGTAAGCTTTTTAAGTAAGAATTATGTTAAAATAAAAGCAAAAATACGTCAAAAAAAGGGTATATTTTTCTCAAAAAACGCCAAAATTAATCCTACGTAGGGTTGTTTTTCGAATTCCAAGCGGCCCACCCCGTCGGACATAAGGTATCCCCCGGGACTAGATGCTATAGACTGAACTATGTTATTATTACATTTGTTTTTTCTTCCCAGTACCTAGCTACAGAAGAAACAGCTGAGATTCCACCAACCATTTTTGACAGCTCAATGCTGAAACGGTTTGCACAAGAAGCTGAGGTTTGATCACACACATAATTCATTTTCTAATTTGAGACCACGTCGTTCTTTAGTACGAAAGTCTCTAAAATTTGCTTGAATAAAAGAGACAATTTTTTGTCTCGATGCTTCGTTCTCCAAACTAGTTTTAGAGACTTTACTACGGAAAAGTTGAGTGGTCGCAAATTGGCAGGAGTTCCAAACCTGTTTTCTTTCATTTTCATTTTCTAGTTAAAATTCTCGTTAAAGTTGCGGGTAATAGAAACCTTTCCGAAATCCCACAATTTAGCACAATGTTCAACCTTAAAACGTTAACTCTTTTGTTTTGGTTCCATACCATGGCCTTTTAAGGGTAGTTTTTTTAATATATTATAAAGGGTTGACAAGAGAAACATGAACTGTGTATATGTATTTTAAATGAAATGTTTTCGCCTGGGGTTTTCTTGATTGTGCTAAAGGCCGCTTTCCACTCAGCCTTTTTTGGTCGCCGAACAGCGCGCGCGGCTTAATTATTGCATAAATTAAATAAATTAAGCCTTTTAACACGTTCTTTTTGAACGGCGAGCTTTGCGACCAAAGTTGAAAATAGGCAACTTTTTTCGCAGAGCTGCGAAGCTCTTAATGTGTCTTTTTTTTATTAGCCAATCAGAGATAAGGAAAACGTTCGATTGTTTTTTTTTTCTTTGTGTCGTGTGCAAAATATATTTTTGAGAAAATGTAAACAAACTATTAATTTTGAAGACAGACAGTGTGTGTTAAATGAAAAACAAAATGGATGATGAGACATACGGTTAAAGAGTGTATATTTCGGGATACCAGTAAACAAGCCTTAGAATGTTACATCTGTGCTCTCTGTGGTCAGACTAAAAAGTTCTTATAGTCTCGAGAATGGGTTTTGTATAGAGCAAATAGATTATTGATCAGAAAATATAAATAGCTCCGAAATGACACTTATTAAATACAAACAAACTTGAACATTTGAAATTAAGTTTCGCAATCGTTGCATCGAAATAAAGATTAGACTCTTTGTGTTTTGGCTCCCATACAGTTATTTTGCCATAGAGGCTTTTCTAGCTTTGAGATTTAGGATTTTCTTGACAAGATTACATTGTCATTTTTAATTCTTGTTTACTGGTACAAAAACAAAGCAACAAAACCAAGGTCAGTTTAAAGTTTTTGGAAAAATGATTTTGAAAGCCAATTTTAGGGCCACGTATATCGTCTTTATGTTTTAAAATCATTGACACTCACTCAAGAGAGTACACTCTGTTTCTATAAGAACCAGTAAATTTCGGCCGAGGGTCGGGTGTTTTTAGCTTCGATCCACATTCTCTCAAATTTCACATTCCATCCCACTCTTAAATATACATTATGTCTAAAATGCTTCCCTTGGTCTAAGCTTTCTACGGAAATTCCCATGCCCAGTTGTGAGTTCTTCATAGTTTTTGGTAAAAATGACCACCAAATCTGAGGCTTGATGTTCTTATAAATTTGTTCTTATAAAAAAAAAAAGTGTAATATCTTTATTTTCTATAACAGGACATGCTAAATTTTGATGAAGCTGCCAAGTACTACCAGGAGGTAAGGTTGATTGATTTTCATCATTAGTCATTAGTTTTTCTCTTCACTGAAACCATCTAGGCTGCCCTTAAAAAAATGTTGGTTTGCCGTAACCCGACCGACCCTACTCGAAACCTGCCGACCCAAAAATCTTTATTGCTATCTCAAAGAAGAAATTTTTTTTCTTCAATAATATCAAACCATCAAAACAAAAACAAAAACTCTTGTCTGTCCCGTTCAGAATAGAAAGTTACCTAAATGTAACTAAACAAACTGTTGATCTTCATTTTCAGATAAAGCTACCAAAATAAACTTTTTTTCCGACCGACCGACTCAACTCCAAAACCTAGGGTTGGGTGACGGCAAACCAACATTTTTTTAAGGGCAGCCCTATTTATCCTTTTCATCCAAATTTGTATCCTTCCGTCTTGCTTTTTGTTTGCTTGTTTGTTTGTTTTGTGTTGTCTGTAGTGGTTGGTGCTTGTAAGTTTGTTTTCATTTTGAGTATTTTCGTGTTTTTGTGTTTTTATCGTTTCAGCACTTCAAGACATTAGCTTGACTCTCATGTCTTATACAGTACTATATATTATTAAGAAAGTTGTGTGCTGTTGCTATTGTTGTTTTTTATTCTTTTCTTTGCTTTTTTGACTAAATTTCGCGTGGATTTAATTTTTCGAACTGTGACGACGATTCAACTTTAGTTTTTCACCATACAAAAATGACTAAAGCACTCTCGTGAGAACTACAAGTGATTTGTAACGGACACAATTTTACAATTCAATATCAAATCAGATGTTACGCTCTTCCACGTACGAAATTTCAGATCGTGGTGATTTCAAGTTCATGTAAGTTGGAAACGGACACGATACTAGTAAGAAGAGAGAGTAAAATCTTCTTTGATTACCCCCCCCCCCCTCCCAGAATTTACGATATCATTTTTAGACCATTAGCATTATTTAAAAACATTGTCCAAAGGGAAAAAAATAACTCTAACATGGGAAAACCCGAGAAGAGAAAATGGTGGGTTTCTTAAGCTCTGGGGACACGGCAACATTTTTCGTGCGATTGTTACAAAAAAATTGCTGCAATCGCACGAAAATTTTACATCGCGTCGTATAGGCCTAGCACACGAAACAAAATTATAAAAATGAAATCAAAGCAACTCCACCATTTTGAACTCATTTCTTGCGTAAGATTATGTCATTATTTGTTTTGAGTTGTATAGACGACTTTGATTGGTTAAAATAGAATTGTGTTGCAAAAAAATCCTGGGTGTGGGGACATGAAAGTTTCATATAATACAGATTTGCAACATACATAGATATTTTGTTACGAGCAACAAAAACATTTAGCCAAAAAAGTTGCAAATTAGGGATATTTCATATGGGGACACAATAAAACATTTTTATGCGATTACAACAAAATACGCTCACGAAAAATGTTGCCGTGTCCCCTTACCTTTATAAAGTCTACGATAAAAAGTGAAATCAAAACAAACTAAAGGAAAAACCCGTTGTAACTTTTGTGATGTTTGAAAAAAAGTTCCTTATTATAATTTTAAAAATTGTTTTTGGTTCTGGTGGAATATGTACAGTAAAAAGAATATCAAAACGGAAAAAAATGGCTCTGTGAGGTCAAAACTTTCAAACCCACTGGGTTGGATCTGTTGGCTCAAATTGTAATGTTTTTTTTCTTTTTCTTTCATCATATTTTCAATGGGGTAGCTCTTTGTATTTCTTTGTTTTACCACTGGGGTCAGAGAAAAACAACTGATTCTTCACTGGGGTGACCATTATTTACACTGGTGAAAAATAATAGGTCTGAGTGATTTCTCCAGTGGGGTGACGAATGGGGCGGATCCTAGTGGGTTACAGAGACAAAAAGGTGTAATTATGGTCAATGCTACTTCTTCGAACTATAGACAATAAACGATGAGTTCTGCAGTGAACGCAGCAGCATGATGTTTGTTTAAGGAAATAATTTCAATCACTCAAAAAACAGATTTTTGTGGCAACACGAGTATTACTATAAAAAGCCGTTTCAAGAAGAATGACACAATAAACATGACACATAGATGATTAGTGCATGTTATTACCTTGTGATGACGAGCTTCATTCTGTTGTTTAACATTATTTATAGTGCTTTCTTTTGTTTACAACAGTCAGCTTTTATTTAGCTCAGAGACATGTTTGATGTTATCTCTTTTTTACAAATAGATTCTTAAGACAAGAAAAACATTGGTCGGTTAAACTGTGATATTAGTTCGAAGACATGTATTCGCTTAGCGTTGTCAATTTGTTAACGGAAAAGAAAGTGACCGATGTATTAGCAAAGACTGTAAAAGACGTCAAAAATAAACTACACGAATTGACTGAACGACAATCTGTTATTTTATGGAAATGTGACAATGAATACGAGGCTTATGAAAGTGACGAAGATTTTTTGGTTGTTAAAAACCCCGAACTGAAAAAGACGAGAGAAATTTATTGCGTCTTATTTACTAGACCAGGAAAAGAGTACGATGATTCGCTGCCTATGAATGGTTTATGGAAAACTCAAATAGGAATTCGGTCGACACAAATTCAGTTCTATTTGAGCAATGATGATGATGAACCCATAGTCACTTACGAAGCCAACCCTAAACGACAACAACCATGGCTTTACTCTTTCAAAAATGTCCAAGAAAAAGTTCAACATGTTACTGGTTTTCCCATTGGTAGACAATTTATTTTCTCCAAAAAGCCTCGTATTGCCATAGAGGACACCAAATCTTGGCTTCGCTTTTTATCCACCGAACCCACTTCGAAAGCCGGGTTTATTGTATATCTTGGCTTGTTAAGCCAGCCAGAATCAGAGAGATTCGAAGATTCAAGGGCGAGTTTATGTCGACGGCTTCCATATGTTAGTATACTCAACACTGATGGTGAAGAAATTGCTCAATGGTTTCCAAAGAATGACGAATGTTCTGTGTCAGGATTGACAAAATTCATCGAAGAAAAATTATTTATTCCAGTAGCAATTCAAGTTCTTTATTGGCAGAATAATTTCATGGATGATTCGCAATCGATTGCCGATCTACTCCTGACACTCCATGAAAATTCACCTTTACAGATTCAACTGGCCTATAAAACGGTCTTGAATTTCAACATGGACGACAAGACTGAACAATCCATAAAAGAGAACAACTTGTTAAAACTTCCGGCAATCAAACTCAGGGATAAAAAATACCAATTAACAATCTTGGAAAATGTTTTTGAAAATGTTGTCGACAGCAGTAAATGGGAAGATGAATTGAAACAGTTTATCAAGTTGGAATTTGAATTTCCAAGTGTTAGTAATTGGTTTTTCTTTCAATATCCGTCTGGTGAAACTATCGCCAAGAAAGCCCTCGAAGCTTTAGTCCGTGATGGGTCTGGCTTTAAGGAACATTTGTGTTTCGAGGTGATTGTTTTAAAACCGATATTCACAGCTTCGGAAAAGTCATTCTTGTCTGTAGAGAGCTACTACTCTAAGTTGCTTGGCCTCGAAAAGCTTGTGATAAAGTCGCTCACCAAATTAGAAGAACTAGATATAACGAAGTATAGCAGAATGGCACAAATATGGATATACGTGGAAAACGAGTACAACATACCAACCCACTTGCAAGTTCTCATGTACAAGAAATTTGAAATCGACATGGACACGAATCTGTTGAAAATGTTTTGGGAGAATTGCGATGCTGAGGAAAGAGCGGAAGGAACAATAACCCTCAATCTGATCTCAAAGCCTCCCCGTGACATTGTAATTCACCTGGAATGTCCTTATGCTTCAAGAATAGGGTTACCCGAGACGATTGAAATGAAAGAAACCTCGACATTTAGGGAAACTGAGAGTATAATATCTGACTTGATTCCTTATTCCATTTCTACATCCGTTTCATTGAAATGTTCAATTCGTTTTAACCTTTCAACAGAACACTGTTTTCTATACCGAATTCCTAAAAAACCTATCGTATTGCTGGTGAGACGAAAAATTCATATCAATATGGTTCCATGTAAGCAATGCCGTGTATCCGACGATACCTTGGAGGACGAGACGTTCCAAGTGGTCACAGCAACCCAGACATTTAGAGATCTGATAAAACAACAGATACCTTGTTGTGATAAAACAGAATGGAAATTATCCAAGGATCACCACAGGGATATCACTAAAGATTCACTCTTGGTTGATCTTCCTCCCGATCATATTATAATTCTTGAAGGAGTGCGACGCTCTATTAGACAGTCTTTTCGAAGAGTTTTTAAAGTCAAGTATACTTAAAACCTGATATTCAGATGGTGATATTTTCTATCGGTACGCTAAATACGCTAAGTACGCTCTAACGACGCGATGAAAATTACCATCTGACGAATTTGGCTCGGTTTTTTTTGCGGGGACCGTGCTCATTTCAAAAATTTGGGAGTGCGGGCACGAACTAAAAAGGAATTTTCGAATAAAGCGCCAAGCTGAGAAAAAAATGTAATTTTGCGCAGAATGGTGCAATTCAAAAAGTTGTATCACTAGACACTGCGTAATTCGTCAGATGGTTATTTTAATCGCGTCTTTAGTTTAGAGTTTTAACGTACCGATAGAAGATTCGCCATCTAAATATCAACTTATGACTTTTTTTAGAATACATGCAAAAATTCATTGTAAAATTGAATGGATTGAATTGATAAATATTCCCCGAATTTCCCGATTTGCGTGATGATCGCATCATTCAGTTGCTAGTAGAAAATGTAGTAGTTTTTCCGTTAGATGATCAATTTTGTGAAAACAAATTTCAAATTTCATTTCAATCTACTTTTAGGCCATCCTCTAAATATTGGCAGCAAGATGCCACAAATGTATTGTTTGCGTTGCGTATTCAACGTAATTAGGTAGCAATTATTGTAAACTGAGTTTTCTGAAAGAAGACATTTCGTGCATATTTTAATGATGGCATCATTTTTAAACATTATGTCGTAGCGTCATTAGAAAGCGATTTCTATCATTTTATTACAAATCGAAACCCCATTTAAGGGCTCTGACCATAGTCAAAAATCAATTTTCAAATTTAAAGATGAGATTTTGGCTAAAAGTCCTTTGAGAAAAATCTGATTTTACAGAATCTTTTTTCACGAACTCCTTCATGAGTAATTAAAATTTAATTACAATAACGACGTTATGGACTTTAAAAAGACTTTGAAAAAACGTTAATCTCCCCAATTTGGACGAGGAAAAAATATAATCTTTTCTGAAGTGTTTACATTTAGTTGAACTATTCAACATTTTACGAAAAATTTTCTAATTTGATACATCAAAAGTTATGACTGTTATTATATGAAAAATTCGGATGAAAAATTGCCAAAAAAAACACTATTTTTAAGATTTTGAGACAAAGAACCCGTAACAAAAATTTCCCGCAAATCTATTTTTAGTTATGCATTAGATATATCATCTAAAACCAAAAAGAAATTCAAAATGTATTTTTTTCGCCGTGATTAAGGGCCTAAAAGGTAAAAATACTCCTCTTCGCTAAAGTCTTCATTTTCTTCTTCGTCAATTTTTTTCAATGCGATTTCCAAATTTTCAGAATCAGGAATAATTTGCCTAACATAAAATGTTTAACGTGTCACAGTTTTGTGGGCTAGATAAGGCCGAAGTTTATATTTAGTACATGGCAAAAAAGAAAAAATTCACTATGGTCAGAGCCCATAAGTGAAAAATAGCAGGAGAACGTTTTCACGGCAAACTTTCAAATAGAGTAAAAATAAAATACGGTAAACATAGCTGGTTGATTCTGCCCATATAATGTTAACCTTTTTCGTGATCAGGCAGTTTAAAATTTTGTGTCATTGGTACACACGCTCTTTTTATTAGAGGACACTTTTAAGGAATGTTCATGATGAAAAGTTAAGAATGTCGTAAGAATATCACCATCCTAAAATTTTGATGCAAAAACCTAAATTATCAGTTTTAGGTCTTTTTTCTACATGCAATCTTTTTCCACGAATTTCAAGTAAAAACTACACTAACACGATGCAGAATTTGTTTTGTAGAAATTGTAGCAAATCTTGTTTGGTATTATGTTTCAATGGTAAAGTTTGGGAATTACCTAAGAATGCCTTAACCCTTTCAGTCCCGGTATAGCCCGTTCCGCGGGTAATACAAGGTGTCAATTTTGATCGGCCATATCTCCGTAACTATAATGATTCTTTTTTTTCTTTTGTTCGCTTCTCCATGAGGAAAAGGGTTAAAGAATATTTTAGGATAATCATGATGAAATGGAACAAGAAGCCTAGCGGCGTGAAGGCCCAGCAGAATTGAAATGAGAAAGCTGAGGAGAGTTGAAGATAGAATAGATAGCTTTAAAGAGCAAGCCTGAAAGCATAAAATAATGCACTATTAGTACATACAAACAATCTCATGAAAAATGACTTTATACACAACAAAACGACTTAAAGGACATAGATTATCGTATATTTTTGAAATGCTGATGAA
>JAUJPO010082028.1:0-10513 GCA_032270745.1 Tiaropsis multicirrata | reverse complement strand
AGTCGATACATATATTTTCTGGTCAATAAAGTCAATTGCTAAGGAAATATTTATCCGCATCTTTGCGGCTCTTGTTTGAACAAGGTAGACTAGTAAAAAAACTGTTTTTAAAACGTAGTTTAATCAAGTATAAGCTTTCAATCGAAAAATCATCAAATTATCTGTTCTGCTAACATCGTGCTCTGCTCTAAACGGGTTGACCCGTTAATAATTTCGCGGTTTTTTGCCAAAAATTGCATTTCACGAAATTATAATTTCGCGGACGAGCTCCAAATAAGTTTTTCGTGGCATTCTAGTTTTGTGGTTTTTCGATATCGACCGCGAAACCGTGAAATTTTTATTTTCGAAAGCTTCACTCCTAACTTGTTTATCAATATTTATACGAAAGTCATTTCAAATAAGGTGTAAATGTAAACGATATAATTAGAAAATATAAATAATTAGAGGGTATTTTAATTCTGAAAGCTGAAGCAGGTACTTAGAGACAGAGCATAAACCGACAACAGGTAGTATGATATTTGCACGAAATGCTAAACAAAAAAACAAGATATTTCAGTTCTAGCTCTTTCGATAAACATTTCCGCGTAAATGTCGTTCGTAGATCAAAGAAATATTACCTTAAAGGAGCTAATTTTGGCGGGAACTTGATTTGGCGGATTTGGATTTTGGTCAAATCCGCCAAATTAAGTTCCCGTCAAATTTAATTTTTTCCGCCATCTGCCAAATTAAACTTTTTGAAAATATAAACCCCTTTAAAGGTGTTTTTTGCTCTTTTTTCGCTGCTTTTACGCCATGTTAAGGTGTAAATTCTTCTTTTCAGCAACCGCCAAATTTATTTTTTTCGTCCATCCGCCAAATTAAATTCCCTCTGAAAAGAAAAAACTTTTTCGGCCATCCGCCAAATTAAATTCCCGCCAAAATTAGTTCCTTCAAGGTACCCGGTGATTGATTGCTTTCAGATACCATAAAGCGGTGTGAATATGCGACGGCGTCGGATTTTAGAAAAAATATCATTCAAAACAGAAAAAGATTTATTTTATTTCTGCTGCTGACAGTTTCTTGCCAAGGAGCAATCACCAAACCTAATGTATGCAGTTAACGTCCAAAAAACGAGGGCTCTTTCAGTTCAATGTTTTCATTTCGAGAAAAGTAAAAAATAGCTTGTGAAAGAGTACGAAGAAAGAAATGGTTTTTCTGATCTGCGAACCAATTTCTTTTAATTTTATAACTCGGAACCCTACATTAAAAAGTTTGGTTTCATCATGTTTTATAAGAAAGTGTCTATTTCTTTCTAGGTATATCTACAAAGTCACAACCCAAGTAAAATGACAAAACGATTAAGGTAAATTAAATGACAAATAACTTTTGATTTCAAATGTGTACCTACACCAAAAAAACAATAGATATTTAACTTCGGGCGGGGTAAAAGATCATGGTGGTATGCAGAAAAGCCCGCCCAGGACCATCGAGTGATCTCAAATGACGCCAGAAGCAGTTCAAGGGGAAAATTATGTAATTCTTTCGTGTTTTATATCCTTAGATTGTATCTGATTCTTGGTATGATCTGGTTAATCACGTGTCTAGGAACGATGATTCATTACTTCTTCGCTTTTGGCCTCCAAATTGGAACTGGTATTCCAAAATCACGTCCTGTGTAAGTTGCATTTATCCTATGTAAGTTGCATTTACACCCGGGGGAGGGCACTCGATCTCAAACCTACCGTACATTCGGACAAAAATTTGGGTTTCAAAATTGGACCCTTACAGTGCATTTCGTCGCTTCAGATTTAAAAAGCCTTAAGTCCATTTTTAGCAAAATTGAGTTATGACCAAAGTGGTCAATTTCTTTCAATTTTTTTATTTTTATTTATTTTTTATTTTTAAGTCCAGCAAAATCCAACCCAAAGTAGCTTAAAAAGTGGTAGGAATTTACTTTTATAACATTTTTTTCAGGTTTAAAAAGCCTTAAGTCCCATAAGGCTTTTATTTCAAATCTTTAAAATTGATTTTCTCAAAACAACAAAAATGGACAACAATTTTAAATCTGAAGCAATGATTTTTTGGCCATTCTCCCCCAGTTTTAGCACATCGAAAAACCTATCCATAATAAGGGCCGCACGTCCGGTAGGTCGGTAGATAATTTGTCCGTATGACTTTGAGCTTTTGAACTTATTGAATCGAAGAGCTTCAATAACATTTTTGGTTGCGTATCTTTGGAGAAGTTGAAAACGTTTTTTCTTTATTAAAGATGAATGAAGGCTAATCGACTGTAATCCAAAAGTATTTGATTCTGCGTTTAGCAAAGTAGACTTAACTTCTATGTTTTACAACGAAAAATAGCGAACAATTTCTGTCTACCTGCCACCCATCCTGTAGGAATGTGCGCTATTTGGATCATGGAATGTGTAAAGACCCGTTCGTTGTCGTGATTAATCCCGATCACCTAACCTCATTACCGTCTTTAGTTTCTTCGAACCTGATTGGTTATTATCTAAGACATCTAGTTTGGAGAAGTTTTATGTTGGATCAAGCCAAGGCTGTATTGATTGGCTAAATTTGAATGCACATCCATCCATAGTTGAAAAAGTGTTTAGTTTACTTGTTATGCGTCATATAGACTTTTTATTTCTACTTACTGATTTATCTTTTAGTTTGATGCACTCCGTGGCAGCATTGATCACTATATCCAACCTCTTATCTAACTGTGTCAACTTAGCAGCAGCATTGAGTTATTGTGGCCAGTGTGATCTGTTAACGTATTACATAGACGACGTTGCAGAGAGGTTGGAAGAGAAATCTACTGAACTAAAAACCGCGATGAAGGTATCTTACGTTAAAATCACACTTAAAAGGCTTCTTCATACTCTTACTAAAAGCATTTGGTTAAATGCCTTTAAATGAAGTGGTTTTGAATTATAGCCAAATGACTGGCGGGGTCCTTAAAACAGGACGCATATATGCGTGTTTCGGGATCTAAGGGTAAATGCCATACTGCACCTTTTATTTATCTTTTAACAAGCATAAAGTTCTTAAGCAATACGAGGTTGACATTTAGGTTTGAAAACAATACATGTATAGATGTTTGCAATAAGTTCAAAGATAGAGATATTGGAGCTAGAAGGAAAAAAATTGAAAATAAATCTTGCTCCACCATTTGAATCGGAGAAACTTTCGCAAATTTAACCCGCTTTTTCGCCAAGGTTTCTCTGCCGATCAAAGTACACATGACTACTAACCGTTTTATTGAATACTTCAATCGGCAGAGAAGCCGTTTTTTGTTTACCTTCACGGTAACAAAAGATATCTTTAAAAGCAAGATTTTACGAAAATAATACTCTAGACTGCGATGCGAGCCAAGTAGTTAACAACGAAGACTTATTGAAGAATTGTTCTTTCATTTTTTTACAGGAGATTTTAGACATCAAGACGAATTTTCATCGATTAAATGGGTCATTATCAATCAGTGTCTCGTTACTTATCTTCGATGCGTTAATTGTGCTTATATTAAGTACGTACTTTTTATCGCCAAAGCTGATTTGTTCTTTCACAAGTTTGAAAGATTTTATCGTCCATTAAGTGATAGTACAAACGGGAAGATTATGTTACTGAGGTTTAAAGCCTTAAACGACGGTTAGAAAAACTGGCTATGGGAGAGTATGGAAAATACACACAAGTGTTCCTAAATACAGTATACCGTGACATTCCCTGTGCGCAAAAATCTCGCCCGCCTGAAATCCGCACGGCTTCAGATAATTTATTGGATTAAAGGTTTTAACATGACTAGTACACTTTGAGATAGCTTCAGATCATTGCTCTTAATTTTGTTTTCTACACCACAGCTAAATGTTTGTTTGCCCTTAGGATATTTGTCGTTATAATTTCAAATCGAGGGATCCATATTAATTTTATTTTATTTTATTTTATATCAGGACCAATAGTAATATCAGTTATTTGTAACTGGTCTGCGTTATCCTGTAAAAATATTCAAAAAAAAATAATCTAAAGTTCGGAGAAAGAGTTTGTGTAATGAAAGGCTCGACACTCTATATATTATTTCTTTGATTTGTTAAGTCTGTGTTCTGTATACCGATTTTGTTTTAGTTCCGAAACGGAATCATAACCCATCTAAATCGGGGTATGATAGTGAGATCTCCTCTTTTGACTCTGTTAATCAGTGTCATTCAAAATCCACTCCTTGAAACTAGAGGTTGAGAGGACACTATCTCAGACTGGAAAGAACCAATACTCTTGAGACTGAAAGTGAATTCTGGCTCTAGTAATAAACCTTCTCATTTCTTCTTCAATTCTTTTTTAGATTCTGTATTGATCTTTCAATTTTATAAAGACATCCAATTCGTTTGGTTATATCGTTTGGTGACTGTATTTGAGGTGTCTTCATTTTGCTGTTTCGTTTTTGTTTTGGTAAGTGGGCCATATAATTTTCATAAATAGAACTAGCTTCTCTTTCAACTACCTAATTCGTATTAATTGATGCGGGATGAAATCTTGCGCTGTAAATAAACAATCATTCGCAAAAATTTATCTCACAAAATAATATCGCAATTTTTTTCAGATGACAATGATTCACAGAAATAAGTATCGTAGATTTTTTTCAAATTACCATGATTCGCAAAAATAAGTATCGTAAATATTTACCTTGCATGTTATAACGGTTAAGGTATCATAATTTTAATAGTTTACACAACTTTCTTTATAAGCTACTTGATGGTTAAGGATGGTTGCTTAATTGGTGTTTTCGATGTTTTTATTGGTAATGAAGTTGGAACTAATAGCAAAACAAGACTTATATTGAAAATGTAATGATATTTTCATCAGAAATCCATAGGCAACTCTTAGGCTGAAATCTTGAAATTCCGAGGAAATATCGGTCAATTTTCTTTTATTTATGATTAAAAAAAAGTGGAACATACCTATTAATACTTAGCCTTGGCTTATCAATTAATTAACTGTGAACTATGGTTTAATCTCAGGTGCCGAATAAACGATGGAGGGGTCCTAATAAGCTCTGCGGAATTGGAAAACAATGGAAAATGATAAACGGGAGGGGTATTCATTCATGATATGCGTAAATTAGCATACCCTAAATGATGGAGGGCAAATTCCGGAATTTTTGCAAACAAAGAGGGTAAAATCCGGATTTTTAGGCTGTTTCTGTTAGGAAAAATGACGTCATGCTAACTTCCGCATATCATGAATTCGGCACCTGAGAGTATTTTACTCAGTTTTTTTATTTGTTTTAATTTTAATTTTTTTTTTCTCATTGCAAAACAGGCTGGCCGTGCCACATCACGTTCATCGATTCTACTCGATAAAGCGTTATCGATTCGTGTATTTGGGTTTCAATCGCATACTCAACTCGATATTGATTCATTCTTAAATTTCATTCATAAAGTAGAATTACAGGTCTGCGTACTTTACTTTTAACCAGATTCAATTTATTGAGTGAGCCTACAAATGGGAATTTTTTACTAAAATTGCGTGTTTTTTAACAATTATTTTGGGCCCTTGACTATTGGTTCTGGATCAAAGAGCTTTAGTGGGCAGTGGGGTTGGAAGCAACCCCCTAAAAAACAATAGAAATTCCTTTGAGAACAATAGGAAAACCTTGAACCCCATGCCAGTATCCCCCTCTAAATTCTGGGGGTGCCGACTACGTCTATTTCTGTTTCTACCTACAACTTGACAAGTGTTAAATAAACTTATGTTTCTTTTTCATTTTGATCTCAGGCGGAGCTCTTCACCATCCCGATGAAGCCTCGTTACATGTGGGGTGCTTTATTCATTGCTGTTCAAGTCACCATTTTGATATCACAAACTGGTGGATTTAATAATGATAATAGCAAGTGGCTTTGATATTGATAATTAACTACATCATGCTCAAATGGTTAATGAACCCTTAACAGGTAACCCTTAACATAAGCCATTACTGGTTATGTTATGTTATGTCCAGTTGTATCTAAGCCATTACTGGTTATGTTATGTTATGTCCAGCTGTATCTAAGCCATTACTGGTTAGCTTTCAGCAGAGGCGGATAGAAGGTTCTCAACAACTTTGACGGAGAGCGTTGCTTTTGTTCATTATTCCTTATTTGGAAGTCAACACTCTCCGTCAAAAGTTTCGAGTACCCTCTGTATCCACTTTTGGCTTTCAGAAACATTTTGGTATTTTCTGGTCAACTTTTTTTCAATTTTTTTTCTATGTGGTGTTATTGCTACCACCTGCATTCATTTTCACAATGCGTTTGCTATAGCAATGAGCGTTACTATTTTCTCCAAAAAAAAAAAATAATATATGTATTTTTATATTTTTTTGATATTAAAAATTGATACATTAAAAAGGGTTGTACATACTTTATATTCACATAGTTGAGAGTTCCGTTCCGTTTTTCAACCCTTATTGTCTAATGCTGGAAATTTTGAAAAAAATATTGAGAAAAATGGTTGGAATACATGTTTTTCTTTTTATAAGCATACTGAGACGCAGATTTAATCCTTTAAAACAATAGAGCTATTGTTCAAGAACAATAGATGATAAGCATACTGACGAGCCCGGACCTCAAAAATTCATATGCTTATAAAAAAAACACGTATCCGGGGGATTGGTGTGGCAAAATGTCAAAAACTTAATTGCAGGGCGGGAGAGTGGGTTGAAAAAAAAGTTAAGGAACATTCATTTGAAGCCCATTTCAAGTCCTTTAAAACCAGCGTATCGATGAGAGACCAGAAATACTAGTTGTTAGTGCTCATTTGAACTAGTTTTTTTTAAATTTTGTTCAGTCTTTTTGTATTAGATCGCCATATTGTACATAATTTTTGGTAACCAGAGAAATGTGGTCATAAAATTATTTTTATTGTAAAACGAAAATTTCACAAAGTATCATGACGCAAAAAAATATATATTTCTTCAGAATTGAAATTAATCTTTTAAATATTGGGCTTTTTATACAATACAATGCTTTTTTTATAAGAATAGTGTTTTTTGGTTTCATGATGAATATTCTTAACTTTTAAGTTGAAATCATCCTAAAATATTTTTAACCTTTAGACATCGTACCGATTGACGGTGACGGTCAAAGACATTTGAGTGGTAAGTTCAGTTAAGTTGTGGTGGGGGTCATTCACAAAGCACTGTACATACACATTACCATCAGGTTGGCTAATCCTGATGCCCCCACTCTAATCAAGACCCACGGTATGGCCCGCGAATATTTTTGGACCATGTTCGGGCTTCAAAATAAAAATCTGCAGACGCCCCGAAAATGTTAAAACATGGCCCGAACGTTGTCCAAGATTTTGTGGGCCATTCCAATTTTTAATACGGCGCGAGGCCCGAAAATGTTCAGACCACACCGTGGATCATCTCTAATCTGCAGAAAATGCTTAGTTTTTTGGAGAAGGGAGGGGGGATCAAAGAAAAGTATGTATTATATAAACAATGAGGGGTCAAGCAAAATGCGTGAGTAAAATTATCATAATTTTCATGCGTGACGTGACGTGTATATTATGTGAATGACCCATATGTCAATTATATCGCTTGCATAACAATAGATCAAAGAAAGTTGCCGGCAGTGTTTCCCAGAGCGATTCGGAATGGCTATTAAGCAAGTCAAAAGAATGGAGAATATCAGGCTCTAGGTACGAGATTGACTTTCACCCTTAAAATTCTTCTTCAAAAAATTATTTTTTGAGCTAGCCAAAGTCCTAAGCTAAAATAGAGTTCTAAAGGATAACCTATTAGCAAACATATTCGTTAAAAACATGCTCGAAAAAGAACAAAAATATACCGTTTTTGAATAATTTTGAGCCTCAGAACTGTTCTTAAATTGTTCTTATTTTTTGGTCATTTTGAGCCTCATTGTTCTTATAAAATAAAAAGAGTGTAGATGACCTTTATTTACATCAACCTTTTGACCGGGATTGTACAATAATACAAGTCACTGGAAAATTAAAATAATACCTAATATATTAATAAAACTGCTATGCTTTATATTGGTAGAACTTTCCTGAAAGTTTTATGTAATTTTGTTCACCCAAAGAAAGGTTATGACCGTTCAAAGTTTACTGACATGCTCATGCCTCATCTAAGGAAAAACCTACCCAAAAATATTTAAAAACAAAGAAAAGGAAAAAGAAGAATTAATTAAAAGCAATAGTACTTCTATTTATTTGCAAAACAATAGCTTCTTCTAAATCTAAATCGTTTATTAATTCAGTCCAGCGACGAAGATCAATTTTAGCCGAGAATGCCATTTCGGCATCCTCACTGCAACTCAGCCACTATATCAAAATCAAAAATAGTGGCTGATGTGTCTTAGCTAAGCTTTGGCTGACCAATTATAAAATAAAACAATGAAAAAGTACTACAAAAACACAACCTAAATAATCATACAAAACAACTGAATAAAAAAATTTTTCTTTTTTCTTTTATTATGATATTATTGCTTAAAAAAATTATCTAATGTTTCTAAATAAATGTAACTAAAAATTTCTATTGAATGCAACAAGCGGAAGGAGGATGTCTTTTTGCAAGAGTATCTCTATACAAAGTTAACTCCTCAGCACGCTTCATCATAGACTTTGTTTTTTCGCTTATATTGTGGTAAGTTTCACTCGATTTGTCAAGTGTCCCACAAATAGAAATACACATTTCGATCCCTTTATAGTATTCCTGGAGTGCCTCGTCATACTTATTTTCATCATCCAGAGACTCACCTTGCTCTGCATGCTTGAGGGCCCGATCAAAATCAGGCAAAAGTTCTCTATAATTCTCAATCGAATGTTGTCTTGTGAGCGAAATTAACGACTTTTCTGCCACTTGCTTTTGATAAACTTTCAATTGTTCTGCTCTGGCAACATACTGATTCACCTTTGCTCGTATTGCATTTTTCTTGTCTCTATCAGTCGCAAAATCTATAGCAGGGATAAAATATTCTAAAGCACAACAGTACTTCTCAATTGCATGTTTGAAATCTTTCTTTTCGTCAAACTTAATAGCTTCAGTGACTGTATCGATAGCTTTTTGTAAGGATTCTTTACGTGGGGCATGTTCAAGATCAACGTACGGGTGAGAAAAGAAGTCTTCAAATGTTATTCTGTTCTCAGGATCTCGTTGTAAAAGTCTGGACAGCAAATCTCTACAATTTGGAGATAAAACAACTGTGTTGGGAATAACAACTTCTTCCTTTGACAAGATTTTCAGCTCCAATTCCTCATATGTTTTTGATACAAAAGGAGCATACCCAAATAAGGTTTCAAAAAGAATAACACCACATGACCATAAGTCAACAGAGGCATTATAAGAATCTGATAAAAACATTTCAACAGCCATGTAAAGAGGTGATCCCCTTAGATTATCACGTCCTTCTTTGTCTAAAATGTGTTGAGCAAAACCAAAATCTCCGACCTTCAATGTAGGATAATCCTTAGAGTCAAGCAAAAGATTGTGAGGCTTCAAATCCATGTGAGAAATGTTTCTTTCGCGGATAAACTGCAATGCCAAAGCTAGTTGACGTAAAAATTTTCTAGCAACATTTTCTGGCAGTTTCTTATACTTCTTTATGAAGCTAGATAAATCCCCACCACTACAATATTCAAGGATGAGATAAATATTGGTTTCATCCCATTGGAAATCTTTCAGTTTCACAATGTGTTCATGATCTAGGCTTTTTAAAATTTCAATTTCTCGTAGCAAATTTTCACTTGATCTCTTCCCTAGACTGCTCTTTTTGATACATTTCACGGCGACAATTTCACGATTATTTCCTTTCTTGTATCCTTTATAAACAACAGCATATGATCCTTCACCTAACTTTTCAGTTAGAACAAATTCTTTCATTTTGGGAGGCCCAAAATTTATTTGCATTTTCCCAGTAGCTGGTCCAGAGGTAGCCATCTTGATTATTTTTTATGAGGCTCGATCATTCAAACATAATATTACGTAATCCCTCGATTACTCGGAATAAGAAATAAGCTGACTCGGCAACATAGGTGAGCAATTTTACTGACCAGAATGTGACACACGATTGAGTGCAAGTGGTGTGTGGCTGACTTGCTATTCTGGCTTCTAGATAAGAGTTGTCGTCTTTCTATTTTTAAGGTAAGAGGTAAGATATTCACTGTTTTAGTAATTTTTTTGGCTATAGGTACAGTCTAAATCAACCTCTGAATTGGTAGATAAAGGTATTTGCCTAATGGCACCAAGACCATTCAATATCATTGCTAGAAAAATCGAGCGAGGTTATGGTTGTGTGCTGAAACGACACACAAGACCATAGACCCAGTATGGATTCCATGAAAATTTACGCCAAAGATAATATTCTAAAAACACCTATGGTGTTGTAAGTAAGGGGTAAGCCCCCCAGCTGTAAGCCCCCAGTGTGTCCAGGGCAGAGCGCTGGTGGGGGTTCCTTAGAACCATAGGACCCTGCCGACGCACCGGACTTAAGGAACACCGGACACGCGAAAGTCCGGTGTAAAATGAGAATTTTTTTTA
>JAUJPO010082017.1:0-10513 GCA_032270745.1 Tiaropsis multicirrata | reverse complement strand
TGTTGGACTTTTCTCTATTACGATTAGGAACGACAGTTTTGAAATTTCTATATTTCTTCTGTTTATTGATCCTTTTCCCTCTCTTGCTGGGCCTTCAAGCCTTTAGGCTTCTTGTCTTGTTTAAGATCCTGATAAAAAGCTTTTGGAAAAGTTGTTTTGAATCTGTTGGTTGTTGGTTCTTTTATAAAAAAAAGTGTTTCATTTTTATGAAACCGATTAGTTCTTAGTTCCTGTTTACATTCGCTCAATGTAAAGTAACGATATATGGTCAAATCTCTCATCTCACCTTTAGGATCCCCTAAAAACCTCAGATAGCATCCTGCATAGCAAGAGGTCTTCTACTTCCCCTGAAGATATTATTGACCAATTGGTGTGATTATGATGCACATGGTTTAAGAGGACAAGGGAGTTAAATGATGATGAGATTCAAAAGTTTTCTTTTCATTTTAAATTCATTATGACGACAATGGCACGTTTTTCTTATTCATTAATTATGCAGCATAATCAATATACCATTGTCGTAGCATTTCTCGATGTAACTAGAAAAATGTTCAGGGAGACGACGGTTAACTGTTTTTAGTTATCAAACTGAAAAGATCAGTTAAAACTTTTATGTTTCAGAGAAAAGTTTGTTTTTGACGTCACAATTTGTGGGAAACTATGTAGAGAACTGAGGTATCTTTGGTGGTAAAAGCTTTCCTCTTATTGATATACTCATTTTCATGAGGTCCATTTGAAAAAAAAATGTATCGAATGAATTGAATGTATGTTCCATTGATTGTTGTGTGGTTTTGTTTGACGTCACCTTTTCAGATATTCACAGGTAGAATATCAATTTTTGAACAGTTTCTCTAAAATTTCGCAACTTTTGAGACTTTCCTTTACTACCTTTCTCATATTTTAGGTTTTGTAAGTTTCTTTAGACAATCAAGGAGTGAGTCAATGCCAGTTGAATCACAGGTAGAATTTTTGAAAGATGGATGTTCTGCTGCCAGTTGAATCTCAATGGAGATTCAAGAATATCTTTGAATTTCAACAGTAAAGACTTTACTTAGCAGGGAGCACAAAAACATTTAGAGTGACTGAATTTTAAATTACAGGGATTTGAATTGTACTAAATTTGCTTGAGCTGGTTTTACCATGCGCATATGCAAGATGTTTTGAAAATGGTATACGTAATAACTGAATAACTATTCTTTTCGATTTTTGAGGCTTATGTAGCATTTGTTTATTCTTCTATAGCAGTGAATATTGTTGAAAGGTAGTTTTGAATCAGCTTTAAAAAGTTTCGTTTTGAAAACTAAGATTTGATTTGCATAATAATCATAATTTATGCTATAAAGCATCATTGAGCATAATTTAACTAACATGTTTGAAAGAAAGCATTTGCATAATGTATGCATGTTTTATGCATAATTGAGCATTATTACGTATTTCGAACGAAAGTAAATGGAAAAAATTTTTTCGAACGGAACGTGCTCACTTTCACTATAAATCGTTTTAAAATTAAAGAGTTGTGGACAGTCCGATCACTTTTTAGTTTAAACATTTTTTTTTGCAACACTGTATTTCCAATGATTTTTATTTCAAGAAAGAGGTAAATGTGTTGGGAGGAGAGTAAGTTGCTTTAAAATGTTTTTTAGTTTCGAACCAAAGGGGTTACTTGTTTTAACCCATATATATTGAATACAGTTGCATGTGAAGCTGACAATTATTATTAAAGGTTGTCATGTTTTAACGATTTTTTTGTTTTGAATTAGGAAGGGGTTACTTTATATTAACCTATAGATGTTGAACATAATAGTTGTCTGTGTAGCTGACATTAATTCTTATTTTTTTTATTATTCTTAAGAGTTTGATTGTAACTCCAGGGTAGTTAACGTATATAAACGACTTTGCCTCGAGTTGGCTTTTAAACATCTTTCGTTGCAATAGCATTCAGGATTCGCGATTTTTTATGTCGTCTTGACGTTCGTAAAATGTATGTACTCCAGGGTAGTTAACGTATAAACGACGTTGCTTCGAGTTGGGTTTTAAACATCTTTCGTTGAAATAGCATTCAGGATTCGCGATTTTTATGTCGTCTTGACGTTCGTACAATGTATGATTACACGTTTTTTTTTTTATAAGAACATCCAAATTCGAGGAAGCCTTCAATGTTCTTAGCTTTTTTGATTTTAAGCCTTAAAATGTTCTTAATCAAGGCTTTTAATTTGAGCCTCAAAAATTTTCTGATAGGGGACTTAATGGCTTTAAACACTATTTTCCTCACTTTTTTAGTCAGCTGGCTTTAAACAAACCATCGAATTGCTACACCAATTAGCAATTAGCTACACTTGAATTACTGTATGTAAATAATTAAATTCTCATTTCTATAGTACTCTTGAAGCCTCCGAATGTTCTTAACATGTTCTTAATTTTTTGACCTTTTGAAGCCTTATGTTTTTATATACTTTGTTCTTATAAAAAACATGTGTACAATAAATTAGATGATTAGATTAATCATGATGATAGGTAACTTTTTCAACAAAACAAATACAAAAGATGTTTGTTAACTCTAAATAAAAAATCAGTACGAAACTTTGTTTTAAAGAAAAAAATAAACGTATCAAAATTGTCTTAAACAAACGTAAAAAATAGAAAAACTTTTAAAAATATACTAAAAAATGCTAACAGATATCCAAAAATAAAAAACCTCAAAGTAACAGTAATATCTTAAAAATTTCATAAGTATAGACTCAACTAAACAATTTTAAAAGTGAAGACTAGTAACAGTACCAAAGAGTCAGGGTAATTTCTGTCTCAATCAGTCGGCGCATTAAGTAAAATATTTAAACTAGCTGCATCGCACGCTGCAAATTTATACTGCGGGTGTTTGAATTAATAGCCCTGTTCATGCAAAAAAGAAAAATTAGACATAACAAATTGGAATTCAGCATCACACCTAAAGTATCTAGTCTTAATATAAAAAGGCTAGTCTCAATTCATCGCCGCAGCACTTGAGTCAAGTGATGTGTGCGCGCTTGTTTGGATAAAAAAATTTAACGGTAAACTACCAACTATCAATAAACAGATTAATGCACTATATGCACTTAATGCACAACCACTGTTCTGCCAAGTAATCCGACTTAAAAACTTTGGCTGGGATCTGAAGGCAAACTTTGTGGAACCAGTCTCCACAGCTCGAACACATAATCATAAACCTGTCTTTGTTTTTTTCGGTTTCCTCTTTAACAAAAATGTCTCTACAAACACAATAAACCTCTATGAATTTGAGAGTTCGTTCTGATTTTGTTCTGACTCGTTTTTCAATTGTGGGGAATCGGGTTAAGTGATTTTCTTTTAATGCTTTCAGCAAATGTGGACGCATGGCTTGCTCATCATAGTTCAGGTCACTGGGATCTCTTCCAGCACTTAGATCGTAGGCAAAGACAATGGCAAATAATCCGCAGTTGATGTTATTAGATTGTTGCTGTACGGGGGCTCGTATCACACGTATGGCGCTTTCTTCACATCGAACCAATTGAGCGATCTGCTTTTGAGCAGAGCTGGTAAACGGTAAGTTTAAAGAGTCATAAACTCTAACTTCGTTTTGTTCCTTTGAGCTGACTGTCACCCAATGATTTCTACCGTTATGCAAGATCTGTACAAAGTTTGTACCGTGGGCTGTATATGGGGAAAGCTCTGAGGTTGACTCAAATCCTTTCAGGTCCGGAAATTGCTCAGCCATTAAGGCTAAAGCATAACTCATGGTGTTTGACTTTAGTTGTACATCAGATGTTAGCTGCATTTTGATGCTTTTGTTGAAGCTGCAATCTTTAGAAGCTAGTCGATGTTTTACACCCTTAACAGAACCAATGTAAGTGACATCAGCATTTTCCTCACCTGAAGAAGTAAGATGATGAACTGTGGCAGAGCTTTTTTCCAACGTCATTACTGGGGAAAGAGGTGGCGAGGATTTTGTTTGCGCATCCATATCCATATCGTTGATGTCAAATATGCATCCGTCTTCAATTACATCATTTTCACTTTCAGCATCATCACTTATTTCAAGAACCTCTCTTGCTCGATAGAATTGACGCATCATGTCGGCAGCTGCACCAAACCTTCCAGAGAAGAGGTGTTTTTTCTTCTTACCAAATCTTCGCTCTGGTGGATTCATAAGGTTTCCAGGGCTGTTTGTTGACTTCCGCTTTTGACGTTTCTTCGGTGATCTAAATAGAACCATTAATCTTTAACCAGCGTGCATATTGGCATATAATCTCTTAACCCTACAAACTATCAGTTTTGGATTACATGCTTGTTTGTTTGTTTTTTTGTTTGTTATAAACATATAGTTTATGTAAAGGCCCGTATTTGATTTTTATAAGTATTAACAAATATTGCCCTTAAACAGTTAACTGCAATTAACAAAGCATATTTACCTGATAATTAAAGTGTCACTTTCGGATTCATGCAAATGGTTCTTCAGTTTTAGCACCAACTGGTTAACCTCTTTGGTGACCTCCTTTATTATCGGCCCATCTTTGAGAAGGTAACACAAATTGGTTAGCTCCTTCACCGAAGCAGTTAATTGGCGATTATCATGAGCTGGTTGTTCGCGGTTTTCATCAATGTTAACTGAAATTGGATTTGATTAAATCTTGAGCTGCCATGCGTTACATTTATATTTTATCAGATTCACAAGACGAGAAATGTCTTAACAGAAAGAATATCATGGGTTTACTTATGTACTTCTTTTACTTGTCGAAATGCAAAATCGCTAGAGTTTTTTGTAACAGTAAAACCTACCATGTTCAGTTGGTTGTGCGTCGTCAAATATCTCTGCTTGTGATCCATAATCAGAGACTGCTTCTGAAAACTTAACTTCAACTTCATCATCCCCTCCGAAAATATACGAGTCCAGTACATTCCTTGGATTATTTCGAAAAGCCGATGAAAGATCTTCAAACTCACAATTGCCACTTTCGATTACCGCAAGGATATGTTTACAAAGTGACCGATAGTGCCTGAAGTCTGGGCAAGTGCACGAACAAACGGACTTTTCATCTCCAAGGTGGATGTAGTATTTTCTGTCACAAACACCATGACTTATGTCACCAAGGAGGATGAGGGGGGTTTGTTTCGACCCTGGCTCTATGTCATCATCTTCATCATCAGTACTAAGTACTTCTTCTTTGTCTTCTTCTTCGTCTTGGAGGGGCAATGTATCGTCTCTTGATAAGTAGATGGGGGAGACAGCAGGGGGTTTAACTTCGGTAGATTCGTTTGGTTTGAAAAAGTTTTTATCACTGGAGACCATGAACACTCCGGGTTCAACGAGAGTAACGGATTCGATCAATGTCGGTGTCAACTTCTTGTACCTTGACATGCAGTGTTCGACGAATGTCTTGGGCTTGTTCACAAGGTACCTAGGCACTCCCGAATCATAAGACTTGTGCTTTGACGAGTACCTAAGAAACGAAAAGTAGGACATATAAATAAAACTGCGAAGCTGGTAGTTGGTATTAATATACAGCCAGGAGAATACTTCTATATGATAGAGCGGCTATTAGCGGCTGCAACTTTCAGCGATGAAAAGAGCTAACCAAGTGTATTAAATAATTTAAAATAGACATGATAACATTTCATTCAGCATTTTCGCCAGTAATGTCGCATCCGAGAAGATAAAAAATACGTACTGTACATTCAATTCTTCGTAGTTATGTTGAAGATCGGGAATTAATTGGGAAACAGTTTGCTGTAATAACACAGTCAATGTGCTCTGGCGTCCATCCAAATAACCCCCATGCTTCAACTCCCGATTAATCCTCTCGGTACCGTTGTTGGTGTTTACAGGTAGATCGTTCGGTCGATATGCATGGGCCCATTTCTTAATTTCAGGATGCCATGTTCCTGAAATGAAAAAAAAATTGTTCTGAAAACTTTGATTCCTTACACTGTACACTGTGGTAGAGTAAGAGACAAATCGGTAGGTGGCATTCTGTGCAAATTAAACTGCTCGCAGTTTTAAAGGTGGAAAAAGAGGAAATGAGTTTATACTATTACTTCGCTACGATAACATTTACTGCATGCTATGCATTATTTTCGATGATTATATATCAACAAGTCGAAATAAAAAACTGTAAATGTTACAGACGTATTTGAATTCTTATTAGCAGTGAATTTGAAAAAAGACCAATTACCAAGAAACCAATTTCGCAATCGACCTCGGCACATATCTGACTTCAGGAAATTTTGCACAGCTTCTTTACAGTCATCCTCAGTGTTACACTTTGCAATATATCGAAGTTCCCCTTTAACTCGGTCTGCAATGTTTGCTACACCGTTTTCACCTTTCATTATCCATCTAAAAAAAGTAAAGAATACTTTATATTATGTAAAATCGACGCTATATGGTGAACCCCAACTTTTCAATTTATTGCGTTTTCTGCAAGTCCTCGGTTGTCTTAAACTTTAAGTAAGAGCCATAATATGCGGCTCTTTAGGCTTTTAACGCTTTTAGTTTTAAAAGATATTGTAAATAGAGTTTTTAAAGTTAGGTAAATAGGAAAGGAGTGACAAAAATCAGATGACAACATACCTATGCCATGCCTGCTCTCTGTGGAAATCACAGAGAAAGACTTTGATGTCAGGAAAAACAAATTCAAGGCTGTGGATTTCAGCTTGGTCGAAGTCTACCATCCCATATTTTGGTACAACATCAGGATTCCATTCTGATTTGTAAATATTTGAGATGTGTTGATTTTAATCAGAACAAATCAGAAAAATTTGAAAATTTTGAATAGCAAGATGTGATGAATATCGTAATGAGAAAACAAGCGATTCCTCCTTTGAGGGAGTTGAAATGTCAATACTTTTGTTTAAATCGGATTGAAATTAAATAAAACATAGATTTCGAAAAATGGTTAACGAAGGTTTACAAAGTAAAAATGACTAACCTTTAATTTTTTGCAAGGCAACTGTTATAAGTTCTTGGTTTTCATCTTGCAAAACGATCACAGCAACTGGCTCAAAATTACAATTTGTCTTCACGACAAGGAAGAATAATGGCACAGCATACTTGCAAGTCTTGTGTGTCGCGTCAAGAAGAAGCACATCCCTTCCGTAGAGCCTGTACAATCGTTTCATTTCTTTATCTTGAATGAAATAGAAAAAAACATAATTATATCATAGTCTCTTATATGGTAACACCACAATATCAAGTTTTCAGCATACTTACAACTTTGGATTCTTTCCTTCTTCTCCTCCTCCCAAAGGAAATTAGAAACAAACAAACAAACAAACACCAAAAAAAACAAAAACAATAGGTGTATAAGACTAACCTTGGTAGACAAATACCATCTTTGTGTTCTCCTCAAACTGCTGCTCTCTGTTCTAAAGTTTGGTAAACATGAAGAATACAAATATCTTTGAGTAATAGATACTATTCGTATAGATACTATTCGTATATATTCGTATAGATACTATTCGTATATATTCGTATAGATACTATTCGTATATATACTCACTACAAAAATGGGTTTTAATTATTTTGTAATTAAATTTAATTATCTTTCTTAAATTAATTAAATTTCAATTATTTCATGCAAATATTTGGGCACACCTAAAATTAATTCTTAATTATTTTAAGGAAACGTAATTAAATTTATTTACAGAATAACTTTTTTTTCAAAATTTCCAATTTTGAAGTTTGAAAATAATTAGTTAAATATTGACTAATTATTTTATAAGTTTTTTTGTAATTAATTTTAAGACTTTTCATTGTTAAATTACTTCATTATTTTGAAAAAGTGATGCATATTATTTTAAACACAAAAAAGTAATTATTTGTAAAGGGTCGAATTTTTGATATCTTAACTTTTAGGACTAATTATTTTACAAGTTTTTTGTAATTAATTTTAACACTTTTATATTGTTAAATTTGGACTGAATACTTTATTATTTTAAAAATGTGATGCATATTATTTTAAACAAGGAAAAGTAATTATTTCTAAGGGCCAATTTTTTTATTTTCTAACTTTTAGGACTAATTATTTTACAAGTTTTTTGTAATTAATTTTCACACTTTTTATTGTTAAATTGGGCTGAATACTTCATTATTTTAAAAATGTGATGCATATTATTCTAAACACGAAAAAGTAATTATTTCTAACTAAGGGTCGAATTTTTTATTTTCTAACTTCTAGTAGTAATTGTTTTATAAGTTTTTTTATAATTAATTTCAAAACTATTTGTTGTTAAATTGAACTGAATGCTTCTTTTTTTTAAACGTGATTCATCCAAACACGCAAAAGTGATTATATTTCTAAAGATCAAATTTTTGGTACTTAACTTTTTAGACTATAACTAATCTAACTAATTAGTTTTCGACTTTGTTTGTAATTAATTTTCAAAGTATTCCTTGGGTGCACCTATTCGTTGTATATACATGAAAAAGGAGGAAGAAAATAAAAAGGAGAAAAGCCATTTTTTTTAGATAGGAAATATTTAATTATAAAGAAAACCGATGAACATGAAAAGTTAAAAATACAAAACTTACGTCATGAATGTCATGAATTTAAATTCTTTAAAATCCTGCCAAACCTGCCTGGTCACGATCATAACAAGGACCGCCTGGTCCGGATACCAATAGATGTACCGGTAGATGTTATATCATAACCGATAACGTACCTAAAATCATATAGTGCCGCCTGTAACATGTGTTTTAGGTAGAAACGAAATTTCTAGTGCCTCTCTGCTTTACAACCGGGGGTACCCTATCAGATGTACAATTTTAAAGTTCTGAATTTCAGGCCTCGTTCAATATTTTTAGGGACTATGATAATCGTTTTGCCTAGAAAAAAAATATATACTTTCAAATAAATTCAACAGCTTTTATTGATTTACTTGAAACACCTGTCAAAAATAACTTATTTGAGGCCCGTGAATCGTAATTTGAATTATTATCCCTTGCCCAGTCGAGGTTAGACGGGAGGTACGTTATCGGTTACGAAATAACATTTACCAACCAAATTAAACCAATGTCTGGGGCGTTTATCATTTTTTTTAGATTTTAGGAGAGGCGGGTTTATTCTAAGGCGAGAGGGCGTTTATCAAATAATCCAAAATCATTTAAAAATTTAAAGATTTTCAAGGAAAACGAGAAAGAATGATCAATCTTCGTCGTTGTCTTCATATATGGTTTGTAGTTCCCCAATGTTTTTAAAGTGAAAGATACAATCGTATATCTAGAAAGATAAAGAAAATGAATGTAAAAAAATCTCCAATTGCTTTCTCCGACCATTGTGACCAGTGTGAAAGTACGAAAGAAAATTAAACAATGTATGAAACCGAGAGAATAATGATGCATTTTTTTCTGTCAAAGAAACTTAAATCCTACTCTACTGGGTTCGGTATTCACCGGTATTCACAATAAGATTTTAAATAAGTTTTTGTAACTTACTCTATGAGTCCTCATAACACATGCCTCGGGGTTTGATCGGCTCATAACCCGTCGCGAAATATAGGAATTATATCGCTCAAAAGCATACATCCATTTTGTATGAATGGGCCCATTATCCAAGTCTTCCACGATATGGACCATCAGATGAAAAGAGATCAACTAAATAAAAACCGTTGTGAATATTTAAGTTCGACTTCCAAGAAATCTACCCGAAAAGAATCTTTATAAAGAAAATAAGTTAGTAAGGTGCGAAGTAAAGTTCATACCAACAATGCCAAAGGAAAATCTCTTTCCAAGTATGCCATAGCCTCAAAAAAACGATTCTTTAGGGCTGGTAGCGTATCTAAGTTTATTTCATCTGCCATGATCTCGACTAGACTAGCAAAAAGTCTTTGCAGTGTATTTGCCTGTCTCTCTGGAAGATGACCGGTCAGGGCTTCTTGGATGATGCCTTTCTTAACAAGCTAAGAGAAAAGTGCTTAAATTCAAATCAATTTCGAAATAGACTTCTTTTTCTTAAAAAAATGCAATATCAATTAAAAACATCCTAGAGTAATATTACCTTATTGGTACTAACAAGAGAAAACTTCCTTCAAATTATGAAGCATAATTTCCAGCTATAGGGTTTTTTTGGAACGAAATGATAGAATGTCAATGATTATTACACCACCTAACGCTCCGCTCGGTAGCAATTTTATCAACAAGAGAATATTTGCTGAATGTCACTTACAGTTAACCTGTCATGCGAATTAAGTAACGGGCTTTCTGCTTTGAAGATGGACTTCACCCGTATTCCCTTGGTTTTCTATAGAAAAAACAGGGTAGAATAACTTTCTTGGGACTGAGCAAGACACTAGTGAAATTGATACTTTCGGACCACCCCGTTTATTCAAACGGCCCTTTTATTCGGGACCTTAGAGTAGTTGAATCATAAAATGCAAGTAAGAGATAACCTACCGCAAGTGAGGATACTCTATCATCGACAACTCTTATTTCTTCAGATGTAAGCTGATACCGTTCGTCTCCTTTTAAATCTAGGAGCAAGATACAATGGCGGGTACAAAAGGT
>JAUJPO010082006.1:0-10514 GCA_032270745.1 Tiaropsis multicirrata | reverse complement strand
GGCTATATCCCGAAATACCGATGTTTTGTCAAGAAATACCGAAATACCGACCAAAAAAAGTGTCAATTACCGATACCAATTCTCGGCTGGAATACCGAGTACCGATCGATTTTACCCCTTAATCCCGAAATACCGATCGAAAAAAGGCCTCATACTGATGTACCGATAATCCGTATGCCCCCCACAACATACAATGTGTGTAACAAGAATTTACAAGCAATCTTATTTCTACTGATATTATGTAATGAAATTAATTTTCGTGAAGTTCGTTTTAAACGATGCTTGATAAAATCTCACAAAATTAGAAAACACAGAAATTCCAATTAATCATCATAAAAATATTTCTGTAATTTTATAGTTTGTTTTCAAATTAGAACAGAGGGCGGACCTACATGGGAATGATAGGTGAAAGAAAACGGATGAGTTTTCATTTTGCCTTGATAAAGATCTAAAAAAGACTGATGACCTTTTCAAATTGAGATCTTGTCTGTATTCCCATCGCACACGGCATTAGAAATCCAGCATCATCAATTTATGAACAACAAACGAAATAAAAAGCAAATTATAAAAGACGCTATTGTTTTCATGCACCGTCAATTAAGATAAAAGGAAAGAAACAGACTAGAAAACAGACTATATAAGAAGGGAAGGTGTAACTGACACTTTCGTTTCACGCCAGGTTTTCACGTGTTATATACCGAGGAGACAAAAAGTCTTTGCTTGCTTTACACTTTTACTTTTCTTTTACTATATATACAAGTGAAGCACACTGCGGTCAACCGCAAGTTAAAAAAGAACAAAAAAGGGAGAGAGATTATTAAATCCACCAAAAGAATCGTTTGACGTGCCATTTCAAACATCAAAATAGCAAAGTACATCCTGACAATCGCAATCTCCCCCTCTCTGATCAGATTACTGATATTTAAACAAGAAGAAGACGACACTGAATCTGTTATTCTTGTCAAGTGATAGCTGTCATCATGAAGTGGTTCATTTTGTTCACCGTATTACTTTTTGTGGTTATCAAAGGACAATGTGCCCCGATGATGGAAGGCTGCTGGAAACGCTGGAACGGTTGCCCGACCCCTGAAATCAAAGAAAAGCAACAGCCACAAGTCAAGACAGACGATGTACCGAAAGACATGGCAAGATTCTGTAAGTTTCACCCTAATGTTTTATTTGTCTTGAGGTTCCTGGTTCTACCCAGCATTCTTTGTACAGTACGAGATGAAACCGGCAAATGCATGTCACAGAAGAAGTGATGACTTTTTATGGCAAAGCCTTAGCATGTCATTTGGACCCTCCTACTTTTGAATTACACTCTTTTTAGCCATGGAACAAACAAATGTATTGGTCATGAACTCTGGCAATTCTCAAATTACCCAGCAGACACAGAACGTTATTTCAACACTGTTTCAACGTTCTGGATAACGTTATTGTTTCGACGTTAACAAAACGTTCCATGCTTAGTGGGTAGTGACTCATTAAACTCATAATTGAAACAATTCTTTTTACTCTCTCTAGATTTGAAGAAGCTGATCGAGTCAAAAGACTTTTTAAACAAATTCAGGAACAAGCAATCTCAAGGTACATCACCTCTTAACTACGACATGGGACGAATCGCCAGGAAATTCAAAATCTCACTACAACAGCATCAAACTTAAGCAAAGTGAGCTCTTGACACTGGATGAGCAACTTGACAAGGAGAATTGAACCATAAAAAGAAAATATGTGTGGAGACCTTGAGAACAATAGGAAGGAAGGACGCAAAAATCTTGGATTGAGGGAAAGAGTAACGAGCAAAAGATTTTCCCACGACATTTTGTATGTTCACTTTTTGTGAGAGGAAGGCTAATTAACCTCTTTTCATGATTAGTAATGACATTGCTATATGGAAATCAGGAATTGTGATTACTGGACAATTAAGATATGTAACAGTGGTAATATAATTTGTGGAGTATGAAATTGTTGTTTTGGCAATGTTCGTTATCTGCTTTTACTGATTTATCAGCGTGATATCAGCAATCATATATAGTTTGCTTTGGCGTCAGTTCTTCTCGGCAACACAACCAAACATATGGCATTCAATCGAAAGTCTCTGATGTGACATTGTTATCAAAATAACACCATCTTGATCTCTTATCGAATTTATTCAGCTCATCAATGTAGCTAGCTTTTCAATTATCAAACGGGGAGCGCTGCCATTAGTAAATCCCACTTGCATACGGATGAAAAAAATAGAAGACAGACAAAAACAATCAATTGAAATATTTCTAATTCCTATAATTATATATAAAAAAAACCAATGCTTGAGCAACCACCGTCTGAAAATAACACACTCCAAAATCGGATCGGAACAAACACGTTGGAGATTTTAACAAAAAATACTGTAATCCTGCGGACATTTTTGAATGAAAAGACGCGTTCCAGTATCAAAAAAATAAGTGTATAATCAATGGCAAAACATTCTTGAAAAAACACCATACAAGGGTTAGCCTTCGTTGCCCATCAAGCACGTGTTGTTGTTTGAACGTCCAAACAACGTTGTTTCAACGCCAGAAAGTTTCTTTTGGACGTTGTAACAATGTTGAAACAACGTTGGTGTCTGCTGAGTTGGTGATAATACAGACGCCAGACAGCGGTATCGAATCTTTGTGAGGGATGATCAGGGTGTTAGCAAATAGATCATGACACTTCCGTTTACCGTCAAATAACAGACACCAAAACCTCTATTATGTTTGTTTTTTAAAGATAATAAAAGCAGAAATTCCACAAGTGTCGTTCGGTCCGGTGTGGCTGATCGAAACATGGTATTATCATATACGATTTGCTCAAAAATCATAGATCGAACAATAGAACCTTTTGTTTACACGCGGAAATTAAAATATTGACGAGCAATCTCTGTTTTTTGAAGAATTGTAATATTTATTTATTTTCAGGATTTTAATTAAAAAAGAATTAACAAAAACGGCATATTTTGCAATCAGACTTAATTGATGTGATAATTATTTATCCCTACTTTAATTACAAAAGCCGGCGAGTTGGTAATCCCAAATACTCCGCGCTAATCTTTCCCAGGAACAACAATTAACACCGTTATGAAGTTTTGAGAAGCATTTAATGTCAATTATATTGTGTTATTATGATCATAAAAAAGCATTGATGTTAATTTTGATTAAACTTGTCACAAAGCGTTAACTTTTTAAGATTAGAAATCTCTAGATTTTAAAATCTTGTTTGAAATACCCGAAAAATCTCTTTGGCCAGTATATCAATAGACACACGTGTACTAAAGTTTAAGGCGTATAGATTTGATTTCAGAATATACACCTCAAATATAATTTACCGTTCTGTAGGCTCTGTACTGGCAGAAATATTTAGTATCTTCCAGATCCTTGTATACTTTTATGCGATGCGCGGTAAAGCTGTCCTAAATTTCAGACAAATAAAAATCGAGATTTTTATTTCACACCTCTTAGTCCTTATTGAATAAAACGTGGTTTCACGTCCATTTTACTGCGACGCATCATCTTTTGGTGATCACAGTGTCAGTAGGACCCTGTGAAAGTCAAAGCCGTAAATTAATTTACTTTCAAAGAGCTATTGAAAACCAGCCTTTGAATAACGAATTATGGAATTTGACCATAAAGTTGACTTTTATAATGTTGGACAGAAGGTCTGTAAATTTTTAGAAATGTACTCCTTCTTTCAAGGTTGATGTAAATAAGGTCAGCTATTGCTACCATCAGGAATGAGAGCTGCTTACCATATGCCAAACAAACCACTTTTCAAAAGCATTGAGTGGAGGTTAAGTGGGGAGTTATGTATGCTGTGTTTTGGTGATTTTCTACAACCTTATGACCACTTCCCCATTGGAAAAATGTAGAAGTTTAGATATCTGCTTGGCACTCAGTATTAACGGATTAGAGCGAGGGTATAGTGGAGAAATTCAGGGAAAGGAGTGACGTCCTCCCCTCTACACCTTCGGGTAGATAGCTACTATTGAAAAGGAAGCCTTCGGGTCACTCTCGACTGCGGTCGCAAAAATTACTAAAATGTGTTATCCTCATCAAGTTATCGACTAAAGACCAATATAATTTTGGTATCGTCAGTGAAGAAAACCTGATTTTTATAACCTCTGAGCTCAACACTGAACCGGGGGAGAATTTGTGGATCAGAATTTTGGTGCACTATTTTTGCCAACGAACATTAACCGCCAGGATTGATTGTGGCAAAAAAAAATTTCTACCGGAGTCACTGAGACAAGGGGAAATACCTAACTCCAGGGTATCAGATAGAGTCGTTCACGTGTTTCTACGTTACTACGTTACTATGTTCGAAAAAAAATTTAAATGAACAACAAACAGGATCTGACAGTTGGAGATACCAACAGCTTAGAAGTTAAGCAAACGAAGACATTGAAATGACGCAATCACTTAGCCAAGAGACAAAACATCAAGAATGTAAATTTAAGTCATTTTATTTCCCTGTCATCATCATATGGAATTTTTCTTTTGGGTCCACGTACAAAAAAATGTGAACTGTTTACATAGCGCCATCTTAAGCAAATACATAGGTTTTACCATGAAGCTTCATTAGTTCATTAGGTAAAATCACATTTTTACTCGAAAATTGATTGTTTACATGATATTTCGATATGATTGGCCTTTCTACCTTAGCTAATCGTTACCGAAGCCGTAAAAAATCAGCTAAAAATTTAAAGTTTATGTAAAAGTGAATAGATCGAATAATCAGTCCCCTCTAGCGGGAAAATGAAAAATTCTCAAAAAAGGCTTCACACGCTTACGAGTGTTATGGTATCGAGTTTACGCATAGCGAGATAAGTCAGTCCCAACAGGCAAAGAACGTAATTAATATTGCTTCAACGTCCAAATAACGTTTTGACGTTGAAACAACTAAAGTTGGAACAACGTTACTTTTGGGATTTGGCTAAAAACCGCTTCCATTTAGTTCTAATTTGCCAAAAAAAACAAAAACGGATGAATAAAACAAATTTTGCTTTACAAAAAAGTGGGCGGGGCACCGTCTATGATTTCAGATTCAGATTATGTTCAACTGTATTCATATTAGGTCTGGCATCTGGATTTTGGTGCCAACATAGTTGCACCAAACTTTTTAGATCATTTGGTAGTTCTGTTAAATCTTCAAGATTTGGTCTCACTCCATCTTCAATCTGTCGTTTCAACTGGTGAATATTGAGACCATCATAAGGTTCTTCCTCGCTGTAAACTTCATACAAAATCAACGCAAATGAATATACGTCTGTTTTCATCATTCCTTTACTATCTAAGAGATCTCCACGCAAAATTTCAGGAGCTGAATATTTTGGTGTACCCAAGCCAGCAACTCGTTGATGAGTTGATGTTTCTGTGTCATTTTTCATCGTACTCAAACCAAAATCTGTCAACTTGACCACTAATTCCTTTGAAACATTAATCAAAATATTCATAGTTTTCATATCAGAATGGGAAATTTCTTGATTGTGAAGATATGCTAATCCTCTGCTTGCGCCTTGACATATTTTCATTTTGTCTTCTTCTTCGAACTGATGTTCTTCAATATGTATCTTGTCGTACAGGCTCCCTTCCATCAACTCCATAACGATGGACACATTGGGCTGTTCTATGCAGGCCCCATAGAAAGTAACAATGTTTTCATGTTTAAGTCTATTGAAGATTCGCACCTAGAAATAAGAAAAAGTTAAACAGTAAATACAATACGACATTTTGGCGCGTTCAAACAACGCATCCTCTCAACGGCATGATCACGTTTTATGGACGTCAAAACAACATTAAAAGTACCCGATACCTACGGACAATCCAAATATTAATTTCTACACTTTTCCACAGAGACTACTTGACGGAGAAATTTACGGCACAACAGACAATCTGCGCAACGTATACTAACGAACGATAAACGTTAGGTCGTGAGGTATACCCCCCATTAAATACAATACGTCGTTTTAACATCCAAACAACGTTGTTTTAACGTCAGAATGTTATTTGGACGTTGAAAGAGCATTAAAAAACGTCATGTATCTGCTGGGTCTGGTACAAAATGTTGAAGGTGATGTCATCTATCCATACTCGCTAGGTCAAAACAAAACCTGGCAATACTGGAGAAAATGTATTATAGCATTTATTTAAAAGTCATCATATCTTCTTAATCTATAAATAGTTCAATTTATATTGAGACGATTAGTCATCTGAGACGTAAAAATTGTAAAACGAGCATTATGTAGGAGTGCACTTTCCATTCAAGTTTCAATAAAAAGCATCTCTTCCGCAGAGCTCATTTTACAAATTACTCGTCTGAGACGACTTTTTCGTCTCGGTATAAAAACACCTAATGTTCGAACAATAAATCTAATAAATCCTAATTGTCATAGAACGTTCGCTGGCGTCTGTGTTTGAGCATCTAAAAGTTTAGATTTTTTGAATTATTAAAAGTTCCCGCTATTCTGGTTCTTATCCCAGCAGACAGACACGTTGTTTTACCGTCGAGAGAACGTCGAATGTCATGTGTCGGCTGGGATTATGAAGTACGTTGTAACTGGTATTTCTTTTAAATCTATAGAAAAATTGGCATATTCTCCTACCTCATCTTGAAATTGTTTTAATCGTTTTGAGGTGACACGCTGTGTTCGTAATGTCTTGACTGCCACCAGCATATCATTCCAATAAGCTGCATAAATATCACCAAATCCTCCGTGGCCAAGTTTTTGATCATTGATTTCCAATTCTTCATACTTTATAACATTATCGACTATTTGTTGTTTCGACGCTTCTTTCCTTTTGTTAGTGACGTCTGCCAGTTTTGCAAGTTCATTGATGACTGTGCAGACATTCTGACGTTCAACATTTTCGCGAATGATATCAATTATTTCGGGATTTTTCGGTAGCAGATCTTCAACAGTCATTTCATCGTTCTGAAAAAAGTGATAAGTTGGAGTTTTTATAAGGTCGCTTCATAGCATTATTTAGTCGAATTATTTTTGTTCCCGTTAAAGCAATGGTCTTTTTATATGTCTCACCAAGAGCTGAATACGCCAAATGTAAATAAAAGAACCTATTTGGCTATCGAAGAAAGTTAAGTTTGAAATTAAATTTGTAACAATCTATAACGCACTCCGATGGAATTTGTTTTCTGGATGGAGATGAATAAAATCCAAAAAGGACATCATTGGATATCGTTGGGGACCAGCAGACACACGTTATTTCAACAAGTTCTGGATGTTTTTTGGGCGTCAAAACAGCGTTCCGTAAATTCTAGGTATTTTTTTTTGTTCGAAAATTTGATAGGTAAGACACATTTTAGTTCTCTAAGTGAGGTATCAAACTTATTTTCTCCAGGATGACAAGGCAGGGTCAAAATGCTTGCATCGTTACAGTAGATGATTGTTAGGAGCTCGTTTTGGGCTTAAAAGAAGCGTATCAATTCATAGAAAATGATTCTGATCAGGCAAATGTTTTTTGGGTAACCAACTTCGAGCAATTAACAAAAAACATCGTTTTTGCGCCATTTTGATGACATCATAAAAATTAAAATGCTAATATGAATTGATACGCTTCTTTTAAGCCCAAAATGAGCTCCTAACAATCATCTGTAACGATGCAAGCATTTTGACCCTGCCTTGTCATCTTGGAGTTGTTTTTTCAATGGAAACGAGCCTTTTTCAACGAGCCTTTTTCAAAGTTTCTATGCTAATTTTTCACCGGGGACACGTTTTGACCCTCTATATTTAAATGCGAGTGTGTATATAATATATGAAGAACCTACTTGAGCTATTTAAAAATGACTTAAAGAAACAGTTCAGTGCTTAAATTATAATATATTGCAAAACAATACTTACTTGGGTATTATGAACGCGTCGATACAATTTTTGCATCTCTTGTTTTCGTTTGTTGTTTCTTGGTCCAAGCATGGTTCCCATTAACAATCCAACTCTTCCTATTCGTCTATTCCTTGCATTATCGGCATAAACTTTCTCAATATTTTTATTGTTGGTGTTTGTATTCGTTACTTGTTTTCTACCTAATGGTAAACCCACACGATGCATTCGCCTGTTAAATGGATTGTCAACATAAACCATTAGTTTTACACTAGACTGTGAACCTTTAGAAACGGGAGCACTGCCATGCTGTATTTCTACCCTGCCAAGATTTCGATTCTTAGCATTGTCAACATTGGTTTTCGATCCGCTGGAGGATGATGATGAAGACTGTGAACCTTTAGAAATGGGAGCACTGCCATGCTGCATTTCTACCCTGCCATTATCACGATTCGTAGCATTTTCAACATTGGTTTTAAATCCACTTGAGGCTAATGTTGAAGACTGTGAACCTTTAGAAACGGGAGCACTGCCATGCTGCACTCCTACCCTGCCAAGATTGCCATTTGTAGTATTGTCAACATTGGTTTTCAATCCGCTTGAGGCTGATGAAAATTGTGAACTGTTAGAAACTGGAGCACTGCCATGCTGCATTTCTACCCTGCTATGGTCACGGTTCGTAGCAGTGTTAATATTGGTTTTCGATTCACTTGAGGATGATAAAAATCGTGAATTTTTAGGAACTGGAGCATTGCCATGCTGTATTCCTTCCCTGCTATGGTCACGATTCGCAGCATTGTCAATATTTGTTTTCGATTCACTTGTGGCTGATGATGAAGACTGTGAACTTTTAGAAACAGGAGCACTGCCATGCTGCATTCCTACCCTGCCAAGATTTCGATTTGTAGCATTGTCAACATTGGTTTTCGATCCACTGGAGGCTAATGAAGACTGTGAACTTTTAGAAACAGGAGCACTGCCACGCTGCATTCCTACCCTACCATGATTTCGGTTCATAGCGTTGCCAACACTGCCTCCTCCTCCACTAATTCGACTACTTGACCCACCAGTACACCCAACACCGCTATTACTTCCACTACTTGACCCAATACTGCGCCCAGAACCACCAGTGCTTCCACTACTTGACCCAGTACTGCGCCCAGCACCGCCACTTCTTTGACTACTTGACCCAGCACTGCGCCCAGAACCACCAGTGCTTCCACTGCTTGACCCAATACTGCGCCCACCACCGCCAATACTTTGACTACTTGGCCCAACACTGCGCCCAGAACCGCCAGTGCTTCCACTGCTTGACCCAATACTGCGCCCACCACCACCAATACTTTGACTACTTGACCCAGTACTGCGCCCAGCACCGCCACTACTTCGACTCAATGACCCAATACTGCGCCCACCACCACCAGTGCTTCCACTACTTGATCCAATACTGCGCCCACCACCACCACCACTACTTCGATTAATTGACCCACCACTGCGTCCACTACTGCGTCCACCACCACCACTGCTAGGACCACCACCTCTTCGCATTTTACTTTTCAATTTTCCTTTGCCTAAAAGACATAAAAGTTAATACATTTCAAGGGATATGGAAGGGTGGGATGGTTTCTACAGAATTGATCGTCTAGATAAAACTCATTGTAAGTTACACAGGTGATAATTTAAAAGAAGATATGAAAAAGTACAGAAACCCCCTGTCTCTATGACCAATTGATATCCGTCCCACTGAATAACCCAGTAGAAAGATTGGCCTAAAAACGCCTATTTTTCGCCCTAGAGAAAATAGTCATCTTAGGGGAAAAATAAATTAGATGCTTATTCTCTTTCTCCAGTGGTAACATAAAGAAATGAAAATGGCCACTCAATTAAAAAATGAAAAAATAAATGAAAAATAGATTTTTACAACTTCGCTGGAAATACATTACCTTTTAATCCAACCGAGCTGGGTTCGAAAGTTTTGAACTTTTGATACCCACAAAGAAGGTAAGTAGATTGATAAAAATATTTCTGATAACACCCTTCAAAACCATCTAGTTTTTCAAATCATGTTTTCAATTTTTCAATGTGCAAAAACTCTTTAGTCTGACACGACCTAAATAACGAGATAAATATTGAAAACTAAAATAGAATACTGAACAACCATTAAAATGTTTTGACGACTAAAATTTTCAATTTTCCCAAAACGTTTTTCAAAGTTCTTTTTTACTTTAAGATTAAGAGACTTTTGTGGTCAGTAAAGGAGATTATAAATTTTTCTTATTGTTATTATTATTTTTTCATTTTATTATGAATTCTCAATTGTAATTTGTATTATTTTTTGAGAACAGAAATCAATCTGAGTGTGGGATTTCAAATGGTTTGTTAAAAATGTAGTAGACGTTAATAATCTATAAAATTTAAATAAATTATGAAAAGAGTGAGTAGAGACTATTCTTTGTTATTTTTCATACTCAAGAGTTTCATGGCCTGCGCCAGTCTTCAGTTAAATAAAAATATTTATTCAAATTGATTACGTATAATATTCCATAACAGATAAATCTCCTACGTCCCCGGGGGGGGGGGGTACGAGGTTTGAGGGATGCTGGGTATGTGCGGACCGGACCTCCGAAACCCTACCCTTAGAGAGACTGATTTTTGACAAAAA